>QLOY01001187.1:0-20046 GCA_003313965.1 Megacollybia marginata
AACAAATAGAAGACAAGTGGCACCCAATTGCCTTCCACTCCAAAGTGCTATCACCCACAGAACGAAATTACAAGATCTACAACAAAGAGATGCTCGCCATTATGGAAGCGCTAGCAGAGTGGAGACATCTACTATTAGGAGCCAGACAGACTTTCGAAGTCTGGACAGATCACCAGAATCTACAATATTTCCAACAACCCCAAAAACTTAATCAACACCAAGCACGTTGGGTAACAGAACTCGTGGAATACAACTACACACTTCATCACAAACTGGGCAAACAAAATCAACGAGCAGATATATTATCCAGAAGACCGGATCATGACATGGGACAAAAGGACAATGATAATGTCACCATGCTTGCACCTATACATTTCAGAGCGCTAGAAGCAATTATTGTCCACGACCCACCGGAATACCTACCAGAACTTAAGGATCCGTTACAAAAACTAGATCCCTCAGCCAAACAAGCCCTGGAAGGTAAAGACAAGAAATGGAAAGAAGCTGACGGATTAATCTTCTATGACAACCAGATATATGTACCCAAAAACCACAAATTGCGTGAACGAATCATCCGGGACCACCATGACAACCCATTAGCAGGACATCCTGGGAGATACAAAACCCAGGAACTTATCCAACGAAACTACTGGTGGCCCCAAATGCAAAAGATGATTCGCTGATATACTGATGGGTGTATCAAGTGTCACTGATCAGGAAAAACCCTTTTTAACCTGGATGCCTCAAGGTTGACCTGGATCAACCTATGTCAACCTTGGTCAGTCCCAGGTTTAAGTCTCAATTTTCAGGTCAGCCAGGTCAACCTAAGTCATGTCTAGGTTAGCCTAAGTCAACCCAGGTCAGCCCAGGTCATGTCTAGGTTAGTCCCAGATCAGCTCAGGTTGACTTAGGTTGACTCAGATTTACTCAAGTTTGCCAGGTTTGCCAGGTCAAAAAGGGTTTTTCCTGATGCAAGAAGATAAAATCGATCGACAACCATTACATGGCCCTCTTAATCTGCACGACACACCCAAACAACCATGGCAAAAAGTCACAGCAGACATGATTGGACCCTTACCCAAATCCAATGGCTTCAATGCAATTGAAGATACATACAGCCACCACATACACATAGAACCTACACACATGGAATCAGTGCAGAAGGATTTGCTAATCTCATACCAGACAGAGTGATCTGATATCATGGTCTTCCAGAAATCCTAATCTCAGATTGAGGACCCCAAACAGTAGCTAAAGCATGGGATCAGATATGCAAACAACTCGGTATTAAATGACACTTATTCACGGGTTATCACCCAGAAATGGACGGACAAACAGAAAGGGCAAACCAAGAAGTAGAAGCATACCTTTGCCTATTTGTCAACTACCTGCAAGACAATTGGAGTGAATGGTGCACCATCATGGAATTCAGCTACAACAATCGAGTACATTCCATGACAAAACAATCACCCTTCTTCATTGACCATGGTTATCACCCCTACACCGGAACAGAGTTACAAAGAGTGTTACGCGCTGTGCCAGTACTCTGCATCTCTGCTCCCAAGTCGCAGCCTTATGGCCTTGCACAAATCTCAAGGGGTTTTCCGCTATGAAGTCTTCTGAGCGTTTCCCCTTCAATTCCGACATACTCCGGTCCGTTCTGGACCTCCGGATCACGGCCCGGCGCTCCACCAAACTCCTGACACCGAAGTCATCACCGAATCACATTCCATACATGTTTCTTGAACCCATGACCTTCTTGTATGTTTTCTCGCTTAGACTCCTTTACTCTGTGTACTCCCTACAACTCTGGTCCAGTAGTATTTAAGCTACAACTCAAATCCACTGTACTGTAGACAGAAAATCTATCTATCTAAATCCTCTGCTTAAAAGTCTTCACTCCGCTCGCCTTCCCCATCCTCCAGATCTAAAAACCTCTTCCCGGACTTGACTAGGTACTAGGCCGGATCTGTCAGTTACTCCGACGAAGTTCTGGACCGAATCCTAAAGGTCAAACCAACAAGTCCATGTCCGTACGAACCCTGGTTCTTGGAGTTCGTCGGACCTACAAATAGGGGCACATCGGACATAGAGGCGCATTACCAATAGTCTGGCGGAAGTGCCCTCCCAGTCTGCACGTTCCTGATAGTATTTTCTGTCTAAACCTCTGTGCCCGATATCGTGCTAATGTCTGTTACTCCAACATTAGAATCAGTTCTGGAAACAACCGAACAACCCCTGGCCCTTCCGGAACTCAGTGATCTTGGTCCAGCTCAACCCCAGCATGATTTTTCATCCCTCTCCACGTATGACACCGTAGACACCCAATTAACACTGCAAACTCCCCATAGGGATTCTGAAGGATGGTGGTACAGACAACCTGGTGCTCCGCCTCGCAACATTACCTTTGCCCCCGCTCTATTACAATACCGGGATCGACAACCCTTCGCTGAATCCGATTTCTACTCTTCTCCGACCCGGCGAACCTCCGGACCTCTGAGAATTCCATCCGGTAGAGTCAATACTCGGCCTCATCCCAGCCAACCGCCTCACTTACTTAGCATAAGTGCCGGTAGAGCTGTCAGAGCCCAGTACAGGATCCCTCCGTTAGGAGGCCCTGAGGGGGTAGCCTTGGAGTCACTAGATCTGCCTGGATCATTCCCAAGTCTGGAATCGCACACGGTAAGTCCCGGTATTCAACCCTCTTTTTCCCAACAACCTCCGCCACACATGCCATCGATTCCTACTGTTCCTGTATCATCTTCTACACCAGTGTCAGCTCTGGAACCATCCTCGAATCCACCTCCGGGACCTCCTAGCGGTCCACCTCCGGGTGGCCCACCCGGACCCCCAGGTGGTCCACCTCCTGGACCTCCTGGTGGACCTCCTCTGGGGCCACCACTCAGACCTCTTGCACAACCACCGGCAAACTATATTGAAAGACTTCTCGCCCAGAACCTAACCACGCTAACAGCCCTTATGCAACGAAACCAGCAACCTCAACAACCAGCCTCGAATAAATCCCATCTCAAAGAACCTGTGGAGTTCTCCGGAACAGACCCAAACAAACTCCGGTCATGGTTGGTAGAGATTCATATGCATTTTGATGATCGTCCACAGGACTTCACTACAGAAGAAAAGAAAGTCAATTTCGCCTTCTCCTACCTAACCAGAGTAGCCAAGGACTATTTTAATCCTGATATCCTTGTCCAAATTCAAAATCCTAATGCTCCGATCGCTGGTTGGCAACTTTCAAGCCTTCATCACTGCCTTGTCTTTAAATTTTGGACCGTTCGACCCAGCCAGAACAGCACAGGAAGAACTAGCAAGTTTGGAGATGGATTCCTCCAAACCCATATCTCACTATATTGGTGTGTTTAACACCGCAGCAGTCCTAACTCCGTTCGACGATGTTGCACTTCATTTCTTCTTCTGGAAAGGTCTCACTCCCCAAATCCGGCAAAAACTCACGGAACGAGAAAGCAGAAGACCTCGGAGTTTGGCGGAACTCAAATTTGCCGCTCAAAATGTTGATGGTTGGTACTGGGTAAACAAACATGACCAAGAACGCAGCAGGAAAACTCAGTCCACTAACTCTTCTGCTCCGACCAAACCAAAGACCACTACCACGTCAATCTCGAATACTACAACCACGACCCAGTCCAACACAGTAAATCGCCAAACCCCGACCACTTCTCGTCCTCCGCCATGAACTCCGAATCCATCCCCTTCCTCCGCTTCCGCTGCACCACGAGCTTCTCATCTCACCACAGACAATTGTCTAACCTCTGCTGAGAGACTCCGGAGAATCAAGGAAGGGCTGTGCAAATATTGCGGTGAGAAAGGACACTTCGCTGCCAATTGTCCGAATCAACAGAAGAACGCATCTGCTTGAGCAGCAGAAGTAGAAGTGGAAACTCCGGCTGATGAAATTCCGACTCCAGAGGAGTCGGAAAATTAGTTAGCAGTCCCGGATACTCTGTGGATGTCTGGGATTGCGTGAAGCCCGAGTCCACACTTGAGGTAACTCTTAACACTGCCGCTCTTAATAGACCCAACGGCCTGTACATTACTTTGACTTCTGATCTCGTTTCTGCTTCTACCGTAGTTTTCAAAGGACTTGTAGACTCCAGTTCTTCTCATGGCTTCATCGATTCAATATTTGTAGACACACATGCAATTCCGACTCGTAGTATTCCTGCAGTAACACTACGCTTTCTCGATGGTACTTCTCCGTCCATTTTAACTCGTTCCGTCTCTCTTCCGGTCCGTTTTCCGTCTGGAGAGGTTGTTGACTGAAAATTTCTCATCACACTTTTGGATTCCAAGTGTGTTATAGTCCTGGGATACGATTTCCTTGTCCAACACAATCCGTTGATTGACTGGCCACAAGGAATACTTCAATTCCGTCCTAACGACCCTGCTATCCTCCGGGTACCCTCCGATTCCTCCAAATCTCTGCCAGACACCCTGCTCTGCTCCACCGGTGTTGAGCAGGTCCCTATTCCGAGTAGTGTTGCTGACTCTGGAGTAGAACTCCCTTTTCTGGACATTCCTTGAACACCAACCCCTACTCCTCTGGCTCCTAAAATCGACATCTCCCTCATCAACGGAGCAGCTTTCAGAAGAGCCATCGCTCAACCAGGAGCTGTTCAATTCTCCATTCAACTCCATGATATTACCTGCCGCGCAGCAAAGGTCACTATACCTGATTCCGATCATCTCCAACAATCTGGGGTTCCAGAAGAGTATCATGACTTCGCTGATGTCTTTTCAGAAGGTCTAGCGGACCAACTCCCTCCGCATCGACCATACGATCTCAAGATCGACATCGAAGAAGGCTCTACCCCACCATTCGGCAGAGTGTATCAACTATCTCTGGATGAGATGCTCGCACTCTGAGAGTTCATCGATGAGAATCTCAAGACAGGTTTTATCCGACCTTCCCGTTCTCCCGCCGGAGCTCCAGTTTTCTTTGTCAAGAAGAAGAACAGATCACTCCATCTCTGCGTCGACTATCGTGGCCTCAACAAAATCACGAAGAAAAACCGGTATCCTATTCTGCTCATTGCTGATCTTCTAGATGCTCCAGCTAAGGCACGGTATTATACAAAACTCAACCTCTGGCATGCCTACCACCTAGTCCAGATCGTCGAAGGTGACGAGTGGAAAACCGCATTTCGGACTCGTTGGGGTTCCTTCGAATTCCAAGTCATTCCTTTCGGACTTTGCAATGCTCCCTCCGCTTGGCAACAATTCATCAATGAAGTACTGGCGGACCTCCATGATGTGTGCGTCGTCGTATACCTAGATGACATACTGATCTACTCCGACAACATGCACGATCACAAGAGACATGTCCGAGAAGTACTTCGCCGTCTCCGAAAGAACCACTTGTTCTGCGGTCCAGAGAAATGCGAATTCCATGTCCAAACCACCGAATACCTAGGATTCATTCTCTCTCCGTCCGGCCTCGCCATGGACACCAAGAAAATTCAGACTATCCTCGATTGGCCTACACCTCGCAAGGTCAAAGATATCCAAGCCTTCCTCGGCTTTTGTAATTTCTACCGACGTTTCATTGAACACTATTCAAACACCGTAATTCCGCTCACTAGATTAACACACAAGAATACTCCCTGGAATTTCAATTCCGATTGCCAAGAATCATTCCAGAAACTCAAGGACGCATTCTGCTCTGCTCCAGTCCTATCTCATTTTGTTCTGGGACATCCACTCATCATTGAAACCGACGCTTCCGATTACGCTCTTGCTGCTATTCTCTCCATCCAAGCTGAAGATGGAGAAATTCATCCGATCGCCTTTCGCTCTCGGACCTTCGTCGGAGCGGAACTCAACTATGATACTCACGACAAAGAGTTATTGGCAATCTTTAACGCTCTCAAGCAATGGAGACATTATCTTGAAGGATCACCACTTCCGATCAATGTTATCACCGACCATAAAAACATTGAGTATTTCTCCACCACTAAGGTCTTGACCTGTCGACAGGTCCGATGGTCCAAATACCTAAACCAATTCAATATCAAGATCTGGTTTCGTCCAGGTAAACTCGGAACTAAACCGGACTCCTTAACTCGTCGATGGGACGTGTATCTCAAAGACGGAGACAACTCTACCTTTGCCTCTGCCAACCCCAACAATCTCCGACCAGTCTTCAACAATGATCAACTATCTTCTTCTCTCCGGGCCACCCTTTTAGAAGAAGTAGTACTCCGTGCCTCAGTAGTAGCTGACATGGATCAACTACATCAGGATTTCATCTCCGCTTATCCTGATGACCCTAAAACAATTGCAGGCCTCAATCTAGCACAATCAGAAAATCTGGGACAATGGTCTATCGGAGAAGACTCTGGCCTTCTCTATCTTAACAATCGCATCTATGTTCCAAACTCCGATGAACTTAAACTTCGAGTCCTTCAACTCCTCCACGACCATGTCCTCTCTGGACACTTTGGTCAAAATCAAACACTATCCAAGGTCTGTTGCGTCTATGTTTTCCCTGGACTCCAGACTTACGTCTGTGACTATGTCCGATCCTGCACTACCTGCAGAAGAAACAAGGCTCTGAGACACAGACCCTATGGACTTCTCTGACCACTTCCACGACAGTGGCACTCCATTTCCATGGATTTCATTACCGATCTTCCTCCGGTCAACAATTTCGATTCCATTTTAGTAATCGTTGACCGACTCTCCAAATACATCATTCTCATCCCAACCACCAAAGAAGTCACCTCTGAAAAACTCGCCAAACTTCTTCTCCTCAATGTTTTTCCCCATCACGGAATTCCAGAACACATCACCTCCGATCGTGGATCCGTTTTCATCTCCCAATTCATGTTGGCTCTGGGTAAACTTCTTGATATTCAACTCCACTTCACTGCAGGTTATCATCCAGAAGCTGACAGACAAACTGAAAGGATGAATCAAACCTTGGAACAGTTCATCTGGATTTATTGTACCTACCAACAAGACAACTGGGATCAACTCCTGCCTTTAGCAGAGATAGCTCTCAACTCCGCTGAATCAGCAGCCACCAGAGTTACACCTTTTTCCACCAATAAAGGTTTTCATCCAAGATTCGGTTACAACAACAACAAGGATGTCAACAGCAAACCAGCTTTGGATTTCGCAGTTACACTTGATTCCCTTTCTGAATTCCTACAGGCCCAACTAGTCCGTTCACAAGAAATCATGAAACACAACGCTGATCGTCATCTCCGAAACGCACCAGAGTTCAAGATCAGACAAAAGGCCTATGTCTCAGCGGAATTCATCAAGACAACTCGACCAACCAAGAAATTTGCTGAAATCCATTTGAAATTGTTGGTCGACCTAATCCAAACTCCGTAACACTCCGCCTTCCTCGCTACCTAGCCGGAATTCATCCTGTCTTTCCGGTATCCCAAGTCGAACCCTACATCCCTGCTGAAAATATTCCCAATCGGATTCCCGATCCTCCGCCTCCAGTTGAAGTAGAGGGTGAACTCGAATTCGAAGTCAGTGAAATCCTAGACTCCAAGACTGATTGCCGTTGTAGAGTTCCTATCCGCTACTATGTCCGATGGGCAGGATATGAAGGAACTGATGAGGAATTATCTTGGGTAGGGGCAGACGACTTGCAGCATTCTCAGGAGTACATTGATGAATTCCATGAACGATATCCGAATAAACCTGGACCATGGATTCCTCCATGAAGTCAAGAAACTTATGGCATCATACTCCGAATTACGGCATTTTTTGATCTGATAGCTCGTTGTTTCTGCTCTCAGAGTTTTCTCTTACAGCATTCCAAATCCGACTGCTGGACAATCCGATCCTTTCCAATTTTCCAACTCCAAGAAAAAGACAATTCATTTTTTTTTTTTACAAAACGGAGCCAGCTCCAATCATCCACCCTCCTCCGGTTCCTCCAGATTCTCCTCACTTCCTTCTCCGGGCCCCTTCTCGAAATCCTTTCGTCTCATCCTTTTCCTTCTCTGACTCCCTCCAGACTCCGATTCCTCCCTCTTCTGCTTCCTATCCAACTCCTCCTTCCACCCCGACAAAGTCGACTCCATATCAATGATCGACTTTGTCATTGTGGCGGATTGCCGCCCCATCCTCTCCGTCAACTCCAGAATCCTTTCCATCGCCTCCGTCGATTTCTCCGCAGCCTCCCGAGTCTTCCTCTGCTCTGCTGACATTCCCTCCGCAAACTTCATAAACAATTCCGACAACCTATCGTTGTCGGAAATGTAACGAGTTGTCGTGACCGGATTGTCCAGCCACGACTCGGAATGTCTCCGCATTCGCAGAGTCCACGGAGTACTCAAACTCCGCTCTTCACCTCCATCACCCTTCTCTGTTTCCTCCTCCGCCATTTCCTTTCCCTTTCCTTTGTCCTGGACCTTCTCGCTCCTGGCCTCGGAAGTCGGAATCTGGGATTTACTCAGAACCTTGTCTTCTTTCCAAGAACACTTGACCTTCGCTTTGATACAAAGCAAACAGGCCTTGGATCGAGCTCCAAGACCAGGCAAACACGTCTCCACGGTTCCCTGAGTCTGGCATTGGTTGCAGGGGTCTATTGGGAAAGTCAGCAATGATAAAACACCAATACTAAGACACATCTTTAAGTGGACGCCCTGTCCACTGACTCCGCGTCATCTCCTGCTTTGTCCCCATCTCCGGGGGCACCATCTTCCTACTCCGGCTAGGACCGGAATCCTTCCCCTTTCCCTCCACCTTCTCCGTTTCTTTCTGCTTGTCCTCTTCTTCCTTCTTCTTCTTCTCCAAGTCCCTTCTCTCCTGCTCCTTCCGGGCCAACTCCTCCTCCTCCTTCTGTTTCCTCTGCTCTTCCTTCACCTGCCTCCTCAACTCCTTCCGGACCCTCTCCTCCTCGTCTTTCGCCGCCTGTTCCCTCTCCGCTGCCAACTTCAACACCTCCATCTCCTTCTCCTTCTCCGCAACCCTCTGCTTCTCCGCCTCTAACTTCGCCACCCGCGCCTCGTATGCCACTTGTGCTGGAGTTTTCTCCTTCAGCATTGGCACTTCGTCTTCCGAGTCAATCGATGATGTAGAGGGCGGCATGAGTAAAAGTTGACAAGTTCAAATTTCCGGGCCCTACTTATACCTGGGGGCTATTTTTGGGACATCAGGTGATTAAAACATTCAAGAACATTCTAACAAGTCCGTCGGGGCTCCGGACCTAAAAGGGAGGCACTGTTACGCGCCGTGCCAGTACTCCGCATCTCCGCTCCCAAGTCGCAGCCTTATGGCCTTGTGCAAATCTCAAGGGGTTTTCCGCTATGAAGTCTTCTGAGTGTTTCCCCTTCAATTCCGACATACTCCGGTCCGTTCCAGACCTCCGGATCACGGCCCGACACTCCACCAAACTCCTGACACTGAAGTCATCACCGAATCACATTCCATACATGTTTCTTGAACCCATGACCTTCTTGTATATATTCTCTTAACTCTGACTACCTCCACTTGTAAATACTTTTGTTTTCTCGCTTAGACTCCTTTACTCTGTATACTCCCTACAACTCTGGTCCAGTAGTATTTAAGCTACAACTCAAATCCGCTGTACCTTAGACAGAAAATCTATCTATCTAAATCCTCTGCTTGAAAGTCTTCGCTCCGCTCGCCTTCCCCATCCTCCGGATCTAAAAACCTCTTCCCGGACTTGACTAGGTACTAGGCCGGATCTCTGTCAGTTACTCCGACGAAGTTCCGGACCGAACCTAAAGGTCAAACCAACAAGTCCACATCTGTACGAACCCTGGTTCTCGGAGTTAGTCGGACCTACAAATAGGGGCACATCGGACATAGAGGCGCGTTACCAATAGTCTCGCGGAAGTGCCCTCCCAGTCTGCATGTTCCTGATAAAGAGATCAAGTGCCTTCAGCCACTGAATAGGTAAAATGACTCTCTAACGCACGACAAGAAGCGGAAGCTGCCTTAGCCCTAGCAAAGGAAGCTATGAAACAACAATTCGACAAACACTGCTCTGCATCACAAGACTACAAACCTGGAGACTTAGTATGGCTGGAAGGAACAAACATCAAAACTCAACGACCTGCCAAGAAACTAGATCACCTATGACACGGACCTTTCGCAATCACAGAAAAGGTGGGACAAGCAGCCTATTGACTTAAACTGCCACAAAATCCCACTTGGCGAAGAAAACACGATGTCTTTAATGAAAAATTACTTAAACCCTTCATTAAACCCTCCTTCAACATCCAACCCAACGAACCACCACTACCTCCAGATTTAGTCAAAGGAGAAGAAGAATTTGAAGTTGAAGCCATCATGGACAGCCACAAAAAAGGTCAATACATCGAATATCTGGTCAAATGGAAGGGGTTTTCCAATGCAGAAAACTCCTGGGAACCTCGTGGAAACGTCCGACATGCCAAAGAAGAAGTAGAGAACTTCCACAAAACACACCCTACTAAACCAAAACCAACATCTTCAAATCAAGGAATCATTATTACCTCTAACTGAACTATCCTCGACTCCTTTAAACCAATGTTCCAACTCACCACACCATCATGGGGACCATGATCTTAAAGGGGGGGGGTAATGTTACGATTTCCCCCTCATTCTAGCGCCCAAACACGTGCCTTATCAGAACCCTACTTCATTCACATTCACATCACCCTATCTTTCATTTCCCTTATCCGCTATCTCTTAAATTAACTTCTGATAGCTTATCGCAGAACATGCGGCACAGATAGCTTATCTTTTTCCCTTGTTATCTCTTTACTCCACTCATACATATTCATCGACCAGATAGCTACCTCATATTTAAACCTTTAGTTACTTGCTGTATTCTTTAGTTTTAGTATTATAAGATCTACCGAGTCTTTGAGTGGCTCTCATTTTGCTCCTCACCTTACAAAAACCACCTTTAGTAGCTTTAAAAACACTTAGATAGCGCCCTATAGCAAACTGAGGCCAGATACAGAGGATGACACAATGTGATGAGTCAGGTCACATGATGGCATCAGTCAGTTGTAAGCACAAATCAAGTGTGAACAGAATTGTTTACTGCTTAGCAGGCTTGTAACAAGGCTTGTATGGACAGTATCTGACTGTAACTCATTGTCCATATTTGATGTGATATCTAATCTAATTACATCACATGACGCGAAAAATTACCATATAAGGCAGGAGGGGGGGGGGAGGGGGGTCCTGACCTAGGCTGAAATTTCTAATGCGACCTCCTATAGGATTTTCGCGTTCCATGACCCCTGTGACATGGTGTTACTACTGGAGTGGGACGTGAAACATGGTGGACTGGATCTTCAGTCACTAATCTTACTGGAAATGCACTCAACACATCCACTGTTGCTGAGGCTACAGCAAAGAAGGTACATCTTTGTCTAACTAAACTGCCATTCTGGTTGAAGTTTTTCCTAGGTGGCAACTGCTTGTTGGACTATTTTTTTAAAGGAGAAGGAGGCCTGGGTCAATAAAGTCTGAGAGTTGTATCTGGGGAGTTACGGTTTTGTTTTCAGGTTTGATGAAGATCCTTCAAAGCGAAAGATTCTGCTGGCTCAAGGTTTGTACCCTTTTATTCAATATGCTATCATCTCATTAAAAGTTATTGCTTTATACCAGAAAGGTGGTGGAAAGAATGGCAAGCATGGTGCTATCACTCAGTCATCCAATATCTCTGCTATTTCCAAGCTGGGTCTCCAGATTTCCGAGCATAGTCACAGGCTCCAATTTCACATTCACTCATCACATAGTTTCCACACAAAGACCTTTGGTTTGATTCCACCATACCTCTTCAACTTAACTTCTGTCTTGACCCTGAAGGCAGGTATAATCAACACCACCATTGCAGTCTCCAAGGATGATTTGTCTCTCTTTGAAAGGCTTAAAGAGGACAGGCACAGGCTTGCTAGCACAGTGAAAGTGTTTTGGAAGCGACAGAAACCTGAAGAAGACGTAGAAACATAAATCTGAGACTAGTATACATCAAATAAAGCAATTTCTGTGTTGGGGCACGATTTTGGGCATTTTTAGAAGGCCAGATCACAGGTTCGGACAAAATCTGGGCCTCTGGCAAGGCCAGATCAGAAATTTGGATAAGATCTGGGGTCAGAGTGACCACGGTTCGCATAACAAAAATTTGGGATTTTGGATCTAACCTATCCTACCATAATACAGGGTCCTCTCAGCGGCTTGAGCCTGCCAGTACATCGCTTGGTCTCCAGCAGACAAGTGTCTCAGAGAATGGAAAGAACGCGCATTGTCAACAGAAACTAGATAAGGACCGCTTCAGAGTGGGAGCTACTGAATAAAGTCGGCGATGTAACCTTTTGCGGATGTTGTTGTTCATCACGGGTGTCACGGGGCGTTAATTCATCACGTCCGCAGGAGGTGAGATTCTACATAATGTGTAGAACTTTCAAAGTATCAAGAAAAATGCATTCGAAATTAGTATAACAATTGAATGTCTTTTAAATTTTGTTCAACATCACTGTATCTTTCTGGCTATGGCAACCGGAGGGCGGGGGTTGGGCCGCTGAGTCACTTCTTGGCGCATTTCCCATTAAACTTGCGTTCATGTTTCTAACAGAGGAAGGCATCTGTAACACATGCAACTTTCGACAAAGAGTTGAACCTACCTTTAAATCATCGTTTCTGGTAAACTCAGATCCACATTTGCCACACACGGATCGCTCTTTGCCGTGGCCACGTATATGTCTCTGAAGGGAATAATAGTAAGGCTCAGCCATGAAGGCTGCTTCGACTTACCACAGTGTTATTACTTCTAGAAAAAGAGTTGGACGGAACGGACGGACATTGAGGACAACCTGAAAGATCAAATCAATATAAATCCGAGCGCTGGATGAAATGAAACATACTCCACCAAGCTTTTGAGAAGTCGAATTAGTATAAGTCCCACACTACATGAAATGAAATGAAGCTTACTCCCCTTCTGATCGGCTGAGGAGGAATATAATCATTGCAGAATCAACCAACTTTGGAGAATATAACGTACTGTGCTTCACAGGCTCCCATGGATCTAATGAAAATGTACCGATCATATTTTCGAAGGAACCGCTAGTAGTAGTAGTCGGGGGTGCTTGTCCCAAAATCAGTGATAATCAACATCAAGTACGGAACACACTGACGTCGCGAACTAGAAGATGCGAGACTATTAGCCTGCAGAGTATCTACCATGCGTTCAAAAATTTTATTCAATACCAAGAATGGAACGTACTCGGATTGGTAGGGTTTCGCATACTAACGTTGGGTAGGATTTTGAAATTTTGATTCGGACTTGTATTTCCCATCATATCTAGGCCCTCGGAACAACAGGCTGTGTCTGTTGCAGTAGATGAGTGGTATATAGATGAAAAAACGGGTTCAAAAGGGCGGGATGCAACCCAGAAAGACGTTCCGATGTCGAATGGGGGATTTTGAAAGTTCCCAGTCACGAATGTCACGGTTAGTCATCCTGCCGATTTCAAAGTCCGTACGGCTTCTTGTGCTTCGGTTACTGCAACGTCTGACATGATCTGACAGTTCTCATGCGATGTTCAAACTCCGATCACGCTCTGTCACGCTCACTTTCAAAAGGCCTGCCATCCATGCTAAACTGATCATGATGCTATCGGATATTGGGTGAGGACCCTGATATGTATATAGAATACTTCTATGAAGTTATAGCACAGTAGGTGTACCGTAAGGAAATGTTCGAGGTCAATTTTGTCAAAATCAGCTGAGTGACAGACATATTTTGCCTTCTGGTATCAAAACGGACAGGAATCCCTTCGTTGTTTTATGACATACTATTCAATTTATACCTTGGTTAAACATCCCGAGCCTTATAACGATGAAAGGAAGCCAGGATAGAGTACAAAATCGAATTTTCAAAATCCTACCCGCTTTCAAACACGTGCCCAATGTTAGTAGTCTCGGCTAAAAATTTCAGTCAGTCGTTTCAGCGACAGATTGTCTCGGGATAAATACCCGGGTGGCCTCCAGGATCTAGATGGATCGATTAGGGGGTACTTGACACTATAACAACGTGACGCACTGACTGCATGCGCAGGTTGGGATGCACCATAAGCTAGATTTCATTCCGATTAGCCATCCTTCCTTAACATCAAGAATGAAAGGCACCATGTTGGGGCGTAGGCTGAGCGTGTTCTAGATCTTTTAATCAGATTAGTCATGATGCTCAACATTAACGCACGCTGTGGATGAGGGTCAGAGTCTAGATTTCATTCAGATTAGTCACCGAGTCGGAGAATACGACGTACTGCTACTCCCACTCGAGCCCGAATCAACAAAAGACCAGTCAATGTACCACTGGCCAGTTGCTGGACTATGAACGATTGACAACGAGATCCAACTCTACGTGCGGCACTTACTCCTGCCACATAGGTAATCCGGCGACGGACAAGATCAAAAAAGGCAGAAAGACAAAGACGGAGAATTTAGATAAAACTTGCATGGCAAATATTTGTTAAGAGTGAGACCGGCTCACGTTGAGATCACGGAATTGAGGGGGGTTTATATCTGCTTGGTGGGCTATACGGCCTTACTTCATATAGACGTATTTTTGTATCTTGTCGGTTGATGGTGGAGCATCAGAACCGCGGCCCTCGTTGCGATAAAACGAGTTTCAGTGTTTACCTAAAGAAACCAACGCTACTTAAGCCGATCAAAGCCACAGCTCGGCCGGCTCAGCGGCCGGCACCTCGCTACGGTTTCGCACTGGTCAACAGAAACTTTACAAGATTCAGAATGGGAGCTACTGAATGAAGTCGGCGATGTCGCAGGTTACACGTTCCAATTCTGTGTCGTGTCGTGTTGTGCTAGGACCCGGGAAGCTCCCGCGGCTGGGTGTCCGAAAATAAACCCAAAAAAGGGTCCGTAACATAGCGGAGGACCGCAGGCAGCCGCGACAGAAATATATACTCAAAATGGCAAGAATTTTGATTGTAAACCGTAGTATGTTACAGGGAACATGACCACTGAGCTGCACAAGGCGTATACGCCTACGAGGTCTTGTCCTTGGATACCCGGACCCAGCCGCGGGAGCTTTCCGGGTCCTTGTGCTACAGCACTGACGTCATCAGGCAATCCGTTTAAGAAAAAGTCACACGTGCGCAACAGTCAACTGTACTTTTTTGTACAACATCGTGGCATGGATTCTCGATCTGAGCGTATACGGTACCGGTGATAGCAACAGCTAGATATCATGTGGATTTCGAATCGCTCTTTCTTTGTATTTCTTCTCCCAGTGCCTGGTTGCTTGATGCTAGTAGCACGCGTTTACTCGTCCGAACCATCGTCTTTATCTGCAATTCCACAAGGAGGGAAGCAATCTACACGTGCGTAACCAGCATGATAGCATCTTGATTCGCGAAGCAACAACGGCAGCTAAATATCATGTGGGTCACCCACTGTCCTTTCCTCTCCCAGAGCCTTGTATCCTCTGCTAACCCAGCAACAACGATGCTAGCAGCTTTCCTAACCCTCGTTCTTTTCAGTTTGGTGGAGAGCAGTGTCCAAATAGCACCTCGTGCGATTTGTAGCTCTACAGCTGGGATCACACCGCTCCCTATTCATTCGCATAATGACTGTGAGTGGCTAAGCCCTGTTTGTTCGTGAGTAGCTTATGCATACTAGACACCCGAAATGTCCCATTATGCGACGCTTTGGCCAACGGCGCTTCCAGTATCGAAGCCGACGTCTGGTGGGAACCTGTGAACAATTCTCTTTTCGTGAGTACTCTTCCTGAAACGTACTCCCGGCTCCGGTTTGATCTGTCTGTTCCGGAACTAGGTCGCTCATGACGAAGATCAAGAAAACTCGACTCTAACATTGGACTGGCTCTACATCGAACCGCTACTCACTATGCTCAATGACCAGAACCCCAACGGCGTCAAACCTGGGGTTAAACCCAAGTTAAGCATCTATTTGGTTCCGAACTGGTTGTAACGTTGCGTCTCTCCAGCGGAATATTCGAATCCTTTCCAAACACCACATTACAGCTCCTCATCGACTTTAAATCTGACGGCGAGAGGTACGTATGCTATCCGTTCTTTCCTTCCTTATCTCACCACCCTCGGCCGCAGCACATTCCAACCCGTCGTCGACGCTCTCTTACCCCTCGCAAACGCAGGTTACCTAACCACCTACTCAAACGGCATCCTAACCGAATCAGCCATCACCGTCGTCGGTTCAGGAAACACCCCTCTCGACCAAGTCCAAGCAATGTCACTACGCACAGTCTTCTTCGACGCTCCCCTCAACTCTCTCTCATCCTCCTCCTCCTCCCAATACACCTCGGTCGTTTCCCCACTAGCTTCGGCCGATTTCGGATCAACAATCGGCTGGCTCGGTATTCTCCCCATAAGCTCTTCCCAACGCTCAACCATCAAAACGTGGTTCGGGGATGCCCATTCGAGGGGGATCAAAGCCAGGTTTTGGGATACACCGGATTATCTCGTTCCAGTCATGGAGCAGATTTGGGGGAACTGTTGGATGATGGTGAAGATTGGCTTAATGTCGACCATTTGACGGATGCCAAGAATTATTATACTGCGTGGTTGGCTGATCAGTGATGGTTTACTTATATGGGACTGCGGTATTTGTCATCAGAAGTACGCTAAGATGCTCTAAGATGACGTGTCTTCGGAAGATTAATCATGTGCCGGTGCCGAAGTTAAAACGTACCTGTGGAAGCCAAAACACTTTATATATGGACAATTTCCCCCGATATCCCCCAGCGCCAATGTCCCAAATTCGAGTATCTGAAACCGCTTCTCAGCTCGAAGACAAGAACCTGAGAAAGGGGCGAGGCACGCCTACGCATTGGGCCGATGCTTCTGGGTCTTATTTTCAAAACCCTTGGCCTAGTTGGCGATCTCAGACTTTTAGAGATCAGTTGGACGTACGCATATAGTAGCTTCCTCTGTTCCCATCACATTAACGTCATGTAACAGCTTGCCATGAGCTTGTACAAGTTCCCCTCTGCGCCGAAAGACATCCACACACAGATCATATCACGCAAACCGACATGGGGTCTCGCCGAACAAGACGTCGACGTCTCGAACAAGATTAAAGCAACGTGGCTTGGACACGCATGTTTCCTCGTCGAGCTACCTCCACCCTCCCCGTTGGCATCTCGAGGCGCCCGTATCTTGTTCGATCCCGTCTTTAGCGATCGCTGCTCGCCATTTCAGTTTATAGGACCTAAACGGTTTACACGTGCGTCTGTTTGTTTGTCTTATGTAAAAGATACGGATTAACTATTCAAAAAGCCATTCCATGTGATATCCATGAGATACCCGAGGTTGACGCCGTTGTGATTTCCGTGAGTTGCTTTCCGCCCCATGATATTCGAACTGAGATTGATTGATAACTCAGCATAACCACTACGATCAGTAAGTACATCCGCTCATCCTCCCACCCCCACTAATCCAAAAAACCAGTCTAGACACACACACAATCTGCTCCCTCTCCAAACGTCCCCGTCCTCCCCACTTCTTCGCACCCCTCGGAAACGCCCCCTACTTCAAATCCCTCAAAATCCCTTCAAGCCATACACACATCTTCGACTGGTGGGATTCCAAACGCGTCCAAATCGATATTCCAATCGCAGACGAAGACGCAGACTCGAACGTCAAGAAAGAACAACTATCGTTCGATATTACGTGTACACCCGGTCAACACTTTACAGGTCGAGGAATCACCGATCGGTTTAAAACGCTTTGGGCTAGTTGGGTTGTGCAAGACACTTCCTCCGAGTCGACGACGACGCAAGGTGCAAAAGTCTACTTTGCCGGAGACACAGGTTACAGAACCGTCAAAGACGGTGAAGACGAAGAGACAGTACCTACCTGTCCCGTATTCCAAGAAATCGGTCAGAAGTTCGGAGGGTTTGATCTTGCTTTGATACCCATTGGGTCAGTTTACTCTATTAGATGTGGATGCATTCTCATGGTGGATTAACTTAGCGCTTACCTTCCAAGACAATTCATGTCTGCCATCCATTGTGCTCCACAAGACAGTGTACGGCTGTTCAAGGATATTAAAGCCAAGAAAGCGTTGGGTATGCATTGGGGGTATGTTCTTTTCTCTTTCTTTTCGTATCGCTCCATTTCATTCTTCCGTTTCTAGAACATGGGTGCTCACAACAGAAGACGTCGTAGAACCTCCGAAACGTTTGGCAGAGGAATGCAAGAAGGTCGGGATTGCGGATGGAGACTTTGTTGTTTGTGATATTGGGGAGACGACGTTTTTTTGACGGATGATGTTTTGTTCAGGTGATATTTCGTTGGGCGTAATAGAGATGAATTATCAAGTCATTCTATTTATGTTATAGAATACTATTATTGGGTACGATTTGATGGTTTCGGACACTTTTATAGGTATTTATCCTGGATAGGAGAATGATTCAAAGTATCAAAAGTGAGTTGAAAGGGTGCACATGCATCTCTATCAACAGCAAGATGTTTATTTGACTCGAATACAGCTTTGCCAACATCTTTACCACTAACCGTATGGACTGTCGGGAACATATTCAGGATGTCGAAATGGGCATCTCTCGATACCTACTTACCGTTGTTGGTAATCCTATCCTGACGACCTGGCCAACCATCGGTGGCTGCATTTACACGCTGCAGTGCAGCGGCCGTTGTATATCCCTGCTCCTGATTTGAAGAAGTCTTCTGGTTCTCGCGTACGTCATTCGTAGCCTTCGGTCAGCTCATTGTTGTACCGATCACAAGAAAAGGAATCCACTCCACGTTTGCGCAACTGTAGACCGTCAGGCCGGACTGGATAATCCCCATTCAGTTGGATTTGGATGTTGAAACCATTCTGCGACGATGCAATTGGTAGGCAAATCGCTAAAAGAGAGTGGTCCAGTGCAAAAACGACGAGAGGTATTGATATCAGCATCTAAGATGAAGTGAGAAATACAAACGCCACTGGCAGCGCATACCAGACAAAGAATTTAGCTCTAGTTGTTGAGATCGTTGAGAGGCCATCCCTACAGAACACCGCGGAATTTGATCGGAGTCGGAATTAAGAACAAGAATGAACGTCCACACAAACCAAGGGGTGTCCGGAAATTCAATAGAGTACCAGGGGTTGTATAAAAAATTAAGTGGCCATTGGGGGACCTACCTACCATCCACGTGACATTTACGTCACGTGTATACCTAAAATAGAACACTTGCCCGTTCAGACCATCGCTGCCACGGCTGCTCCTGCTGGAAGAGCAGTGTCAGACATCTGGGGAGGTAATAATTCATTCTATCAGTTTTTTTACTTGTCTCTAGCCTGTTTCTTCCCTGTTTGGTCCACTTTGTTTCAACTTTGTTTAGTAGGTTACGTGCATTCAGCTTACTCAGTTGTTTATGGGGTTGCAGTTATAATGAGTTTTAAGCAGTAAATACACATCTGCCACCTTACTGTTACTACTTACTACTGTTTTCATTGACATTAGGGGTAGGTTGACAAAAAAATTTCGGCCCTGGCAGCTGACCTACCTACCCTACATCAGTAAGTTGGCACTTTACTAGTCAGCTTATTTGGCTTTTTGACTGGAAAAAAGTAAAAAAGTGAGATAGTGATTCAGTCGCTGACAGTCAGACAAAAAAAGTCAAAAAAGCTGGAAAAGTCAGTAAGTCAGGTACATCATTACTTATACTACATTTCAAGTCAATAGTTCGTGAGCATGGTGATCTACAAAGTGATTAACATAGTATGACTTGAATCTATCAAGCGCGTCAACATAATTAAAGTCCTCAGGAAGGAAGCCAGTCCCATAACAGGGTAACAGATGTGCACCTCGGAGAATCGTGTCAAGATGGATGACTTCGACAGGCTGTACATGAGTGTCTTCTTCAAATTCCGGTTCAAAAACCTACATCCCGGTATTGGTATCGGGTTCGTCGCCATGGTGAACAAACCAGTTAACTAGTGCCGCTGGTATGCTGGTCTTGAGGTAGGGGTCGAAGAACGAGAAG
Source organism: Megacollybia marginata (assembly GCA_003313965.1). Lineage (NCBI taxonomy): Eukaryota > Fungi > Basidiomycota > Agaricomycetes > Agaricales > Porotheleaceae > Megacollybia > Megacollybia marginata. Next base: position 20,022 of record QLOY01001187.1, read on the forward strand.
AATAGTCGAACACGGGCAACAAGCA
>QLOY01001191.1:0-10624 GCA_003313965.1 Megacollybia marginata
CACTGATGTCATCAAGGCAATAATCAAAACGGCTAATTCAGGCACGTGAACGCTGCAAGATGTATTATACAATTATATAAGCGCTGTGCTTGGACTACTGTACTATTTCGACCAAGTGATCACCCTGTGTTACGCGTTACACCAAGTGATCACTGACCAAAGTGATCAGTCCAGCCGGTGGGGCGTTACATAGTCTGCAAGTGATCATTATGTAATACTTTAGTGGATCCCCAAAGGGGTGGCAGATCCGAGTCCCTGAACATGTGGTGTGCTTGAACAGCCTAAGCCAAGAAGATTTGGAGGGGATGGACTGTGGGATCAAAATTCATGTTCTGAATCTGAGGATTAACTCACATACTTGTTAGTTGTTGTTAGGCACGCGCAGCGTTAGAAAATTTCCTTATTTGGCAATTTGCGGTACCAGATGTAACGGTGTTCAGAACCTGACCGTTACGCGTTACATAATTCAGATGTGTTCAGTTCAGAGGCGACCGTTACGCGTTACTGATCACTTGGTCGAAATAGTACAGTATGCCCTGCCAGGCCTTGCCAGCTGTGTGCCATATGTCATCACCATCGACTACTTGAACATAGCAGTATCTTCTTTTCAGTCACCTCCTCAGTACTAGGCCTCAGTCCTCAGTCCTCACAAAACCCTCCTTCACTATCCAAGACCGAGTCGATCTGTCTCGCAATGTAAACCTTATACGGTATACCACAAAACTCTTATTGTATTTTTTTGAAACACTGGGATGAAATGGTTGCCGATCCCCCCGAAGTCTCGACTCGATCTCTGGCACAAATCATGATGACCCACTCTGGTACGATATCCTCACCGATTGTGGAAAATTGGCTGCAAATGAGGCTTGCTGTTTATTGCAATAGGGCGACTACTTAATCTATCTGTTAACTGGTCACTCAATCACGGAGGTTGAAAAATTTTATTTCCTGACATTCAAGCGACGTGTCCCATTCCAGAATCTAATACAGCAAAGGGATATAGGCCAGCTACACCAGCAAAGACAAGTACGGTACTGGTACGGGTGGCAGAGCGAACTCCATCTAAAGGCCCTTTAGATGGTAAGTATAGTATCGAATTCAGTGTAGAGGATACTCACCTAATGAATGATAGGTCTACGTGCAGCTCGCGTTCGCGTTCTCTTTCGCTTCCCTCCCCAACTCGGAACCTTTCCTCACCCACTTGCCTATGTGAACTGGTACAAACCCTTCCGTGAACTTGACACACTCTCAGAAGTTGGCATGTACCAAACCAGCATCTCCACCCGCCAACACATCGTGTATTCATCCATCATCCCCATAATAGACATTGTCCGAACTTGCCACCTTTCCCCGTCGTTTGGGCGAGTTGTAAACCCAAGGTGGGATTCCTACAATGTTCTAGATCAGGCACCTTCGTTCTATCTCAATCCTTACCTGCGGCACAACGATTTCTTCTTCTTCAGACACTTGCTAAACATACATTTGAAAGCTAAACACGAGAGAGAAGAGTTTTTAGCCTATAAACGGTCACGGAAGGTGTAGTTGACTACTTACCAGGTTGTTTGTTGAATTTGAATCATGATCCTGGTCTCTTTCATTTGTATCTGTATGAGGAGGCATAACCGACATGATATCGTGGTCAGCGATGTAGTCGAGTCGTGGCAGTCGGACGTTGGTCGGACGGAAGCAAACCAAAACAAGGCACGTGGACACATCCAAGTTGGGGTCGAAGTCATATACTACTATCAGTACGTCGCTGTAATATACTTAATTCTATTACAAACTACTGACATATTATTGTATACTACCATACACTATGCAGGCTATGTGATGCTACTGGGTGCTCAGCATTAATTATCACTAGCAATGGCGTCTACGGGCGTCTACCCGCATTTGGCAGGGAACGACATAGTCAAAACCTGGTTTCCTGATGTTCCCCCGGGATATATTTAATCCCATACTGTCCTACTCATCATAGTTCTTGAAGCAGCGTCGGATGCAGCCTGCCGCGACCCAAAAAAGGCCTACTAGTAAAGCTGCCAAGCTACCGGCTGACTGACCCCGTCACTCCAGGTTGGCCTACGCTCAAAGACTCATCATGAGTCATCCCTCTCAATTCTTTAATACTTTCAAGAAGGGGATAGTTTGAAGACATTTTTTTTGAATCTCGTTTATTGTGAGAAAGGCGACGCCAATGTATACAGTATCTACACGTTGTTATTTACTATAGGAATACATTATACTAATGTTGGTGTAGTGTTAACGCAGATAATTAGTATGCGCTCTCGGCTGAGAGTTCCGTCTTTGACAAGTTCCTGTTGGGCTGAAAGTGCACACTTGGCAACGTATATTCGTCTTTTGGTTGATTGTGGGCCCGGATAATGATGAGGTTGAAAACAATTCCCATCATTTGTAGCTCCTACCTCCAGTTCAGAAATGAAAATCGGAAACAAAAGACTCACAATGGCAGTGGTGATATAACTCGCATTGGAGTTGGCAATATATGAGCAAAAAGTGGTCAAAGTGGTCACAGTGCAGATAAGACCGGATTCGACAAAGATCCGTATAAATTTCTGCAGGGAGCTGTGTCTACCCAAGCAGTACTTGGCGGACTCACGATTTACTCTCCAGATACGAAATACGATAAGCGCTAAGGGATAGTATCAAATAGTCTGGGGATAAAAAAACGACGTACAAGTTGTCATAATGTTCAGTGCAAAGGTGAGTCCGTGATACACTAAGAAGAAAGGCCGAAAGTTGCCAGCGTCAATGTACGATTGCATTTTGCTGTTGATCTGAATGTATACAAGAGCTGCAGCGCAACCAAGATCGGCCAGCCAGAGCAACAGTGGAAGCGCGATTACAATACGATTCTTCCCCCACACGATCCAGCAGCGGTAGATCTAATGAATCTCATCGGTGAAGAAACAACCGACCCGGTGATGAAACCCTACCAGTATTCCATCTCCTATGAAAATAGCTATGTAAATTGTAGTATTCTGGAGGAATGCTTAGTCGTACACGCCCAACCCACTAGATTCATACCTTGATAACATGTACCCAATCTGCAATCGTAAAGACCGTGATGGATGCATTAGGTTCGACACATTGCGCGAAAGCCTGTACACTTTGGTAGATCCCCAGCGACAGGTTCAATGCTGAACATAGCCAGAGGGTAAGAGCAGACAACAAAGTCAACCAACGAGCTAGGCTCAATGATCTAAATCGTGAGCCTTCCCAAAGCAAGCGTCGAATGCAGAAAAACAGAGATGGAAGGTAGAAGCCATGGAGCATGGCGCCAACGACTAGCTCCCCAACTTCCTCTGCAATCAAAAGGTTGAGCGCCATGGTTTCAGAAAAGAATTCGAGCGTCCCAACGACATCTTATCGTGAAAACTCATCGCGGAATTCCGGTGGCTGTGACATCCTTCTAGTCTAGCACGCGGCAGAGTGACACATGAATCGGATGAGGTACATCCGACGGAACTCCAACTTGTGAGGCAGTTTTTCATCAAAGCCACTGACACTTTGATAGACAGCGAGTTATATGATCATGTGTTTGAAGTGGGTGAAAATAGGGTTTGGGGCCATATCCAGCCACCCTTTAAGCGTTATAATGTTCGGAATACTGAGCCAGGGTATGAATATTGATAATCTATGACAAATTTTCGAAGGGAGTCCAATGTGATACCAGAGGCGAAAAGGTATGTATCACTCGACTAATTTTGTCAAAAATGACCTCGGACAGCTCCTTACAGTGCACCCACAGCTCTATAGCTTGACAGAGGTGTTGTAAATACATATTCAAGTCTTCATGCAATACCCAATGGTATCATGCTCTGTTTAACATGAGCTGCAGAGCTTTTGAAATTTAAAGCGAGGGTGACAGAGCGTGATCGGAGTTTGAACATAACACATTGCCGCTCATGCCGTCTAGTTACTATGACACATCGTGACAACCGTGACTCAGTGACTGATTGTTTTTCAAAAGCCCACCTTTGACATTGGTACGCCCCTCCCAATCGTATCCCCCTTGTTTTGACTAACTTTTGTACATAGAACTTCTTATTGCACTATAATATACACTGCCTATTGTTGCGAAGGGCTCAATCTAATGGGAAGTACTCTTCCGAGCAAAAATTTCAACACCTACCAGGATAGTTACTAGGTAAGGCAATGCCAGATTTCATCATCAGCGCTCCGAGGTGCTATATGTCATCACCATCGACTGCCTTTTCACTTTCCCAAGTCGAACTGTCTCGCAATGTGACCCTTATAGTCTACGCATTTCTTCGAAAAAAACGCTTGATAGAAGTCGACGTGCTGGAACGCGGAGTGCAAGAACGGGCGCCAATCCTTCTCGACTTGATCTCTCGCCCACATAATCTTGCTCATCTCTGTGAAAGATATCCTCGCCAATTGCGGGAAATCGGCTTCAAAGTGTGAAATCACCCTTCGTTGCCACGGTAAATCACCTTTGAAAGAGTAGTCTTTTGATGGGGTAATTCCGGAAAATCTGAGCTCCTTCACTTTGCTTGCAGTGAGGACGTTTCTGATGAACTCGACAAACTCTTCCTCCTCGATGTGCCAAGCATTAAGGAACTGCCCGCAGATCCCCAGCACTCTCAACTGAGGAAGCGCTTCCAGCAATGAAAAAGGGAATGGGCTGTTCGGTGGGAGGGGAGCGTGCAACTCTTCCAGTGACTCAGAGAGCAGCCGTTGTACCGAAAGAATGCTGGGATGGTGGCGTCCTGTGTTAGAGTCGATTGTATACCCGTCCGAGACATCTAACGATCGCAGTTTCGTAATGTGAAAAGGGACGAATGAGGGCAACAAGTCAGAGGGACAGGTCAGATGTTTGAGATCGGGCACACATGATGGAGAGAGCGGGTTGCGCGCCAAATGAGCCAGCTGATGTGTAGTGACTGCGAAGAGTTTGAATTCAGCAAGGGTTGGAAGTGATTCCAGGAGATGAGCCAAAGAGATCTTCCGAGACAAGCGAACGATTGATAATGATGTCAATTGAGGTAAAGGTATCAGAATTTTTAGATGTTCCGGGATCCCATCTAAAGTCATATGCCAGATCTTCAAGGATTGTTGGCAGACTGATGCGAAAGTCTGCAAGAAAGATTCGCCCAAAGGAGCCTCAGGGAATCGACAGTATTCAAACGAAAGAGTCAAACCGCCCGTTGAAAGTGATGCATACCAGTTTATGATGGTCAGAGTGATGCGTAAATTTGACATTTGTACATGCTGGAGATTAGGCATCTTCTGTACAGCACCAAGGTGCGCATCGAGTGAGTCAATGAGGGTATCCAACCTCCTGCTGTCGTGCAGGAGAACAGACCTAATGAGGGGAGCCAAGTATCTCGCCTGGTTATCATCGGAACAAAGAGCATGAATGTAGCTCGATTCTCCTGCAGTGACTGATAGATCTATAGACACCGACTCGAACAAGCGCGGTGTACAGATCAGACGGAGAGTTCTAGAGACGAGTGCAAGATTTGAGACAATTTTCTTGCAACCGCGAGCACTTAGTTCATCGTCAGGCTGGATACAAGATACGATTTGAGCGTAGATTTCAGGTGGCAGGTCTGACAGAGCTGAGCATTTGGCGCTCTACCAAGTTGAATACTTACCCGGCAATGCTGGCATGGTGAAGTTTGCTGTGACATTGCGTGACGATTGTTGGTTCCGGAGACGCTGCGCAGCATCGGACGCCAACTTTCTATGCTTTGCTCTTCATCTATGCATCGTTGCTGTTAGTTGAAAGAAGTTGGCTCCAAGTGCAGATCAATATTGTTGCTACGTTCTGAAACACGGTGACTTACGGCCGAACTTGGGAAATTCTCCCGTGGCTCTTACAATGACATACATATGGGTCGAATTTCGAACGTCAAACAGCAGCTCATCTGTTTGTTTTATTTATTTACAAGTCTCCGAGTCTAATGCTAGACTGTCTGTCACACGGACTCACACCGTTTGCAATTCCTCGTTCACCGCCTCCCAAATTTCAATCTGAAGCTTCGTCTTCAATACACCGCTCAACACCACTCTCCCAACATAGGCATCCTTCAGGCCACTCACGATTAACAGAGCAGCAAGAGCACCACCGAGGAAATGGGTACGGCTTCACATACCCAATCAATCCCATCTCCTTGCTATTCATCTTTGCCGCATTCACGATAAAGGCATCCACTGTCTCACTTACTAATACTTTGAGCGGGCAAACCATACAACTGGTGGATCAAAGTACCCAAAAAGTAACTCTGCTGGTAACGCTTCCCTAGCAATCACAAAGCCCGGGAGATTGGCAGAATCTGGGCACACTCCTTGAATTGGCTGCAGGGTTCTGTAATAGCCGTGATGGTGTTACGAAAAATCCTGCTTGTCAATCCCTCTTTTCAACGGGTCGATCACGAAGGTTGAATTTTTTACTTCCCCATTTTCCCCCGGGATTATTCTAACTTATCCTCTCCCCACCAGGATAAGGTGAATCAACTCTGAGCTAGCAGTTGTTGAAGCAGTGTCAGGTGCACCGCTTGAGAGACTTGAACAACTTGAAACAAAGGCGTAAAGCTGCGCAGAAGCTACCGACCGACTGGCCCCGTCAGCAAGCCTCATCATGATCATCTCCTTAATTTGTTAAAATCATATCAAACTCATTCGTACTTTCAAGAGGGGAATAGTTCGAAGTAAAATACTCGAGTCTTTCATTCTATCAGGAAGAAATCTATCAGATATTATACGGATGCTGGTGTACCGCAAATAATTATTATGCGCTCTCGGCTGAGAGTTTTGTTTTTGACAAGTTTTGAAAGTGCACACTTGGCAACGTACATTCGTCTTTGGTTGATTGTGGGCCCGGGTTGAAATTTTGAAAGCAATCATCATTTGCAGCTCCTATCTCGACTTTAGAAACGAAAGCAGGAAACGAGAGACTCACAATATCAATAGAAGTTGCCAGTGTCAGTGTATGATTGCATTTTGCTGTTGATCTGGATGTATACAAGAACTGCAGCCCAACCGAGATCGGCCAGCCAGAGCGATAGTGGAAGCGCGATTATTACAATATGATTCTTACCCCACACGATCCAGCATCGGTAGATCTAGTGAGTCTCGTCGGTGAAGAAACAATCGACCCCAACGAACCCTACCAGTATGCCATCCCCTATGAAAATAGTTAGGTAGACTACAAGTGTCTGAAGAAATGCTCAATATTAACTTTGATAGCATGCACCCAATTTGCAATCGTAAAGCCCGTGATGGATGTATTAGGTTCGACGCATTGCACGAAGCTTGCACACTTTGATAGATTCCCGGCGACAGGCTCAATGTTGAAGCCGGAGGGTAAGAGCAGACAACAAAGTGAACCAATGAGCTAGGCTCAATGATCTAAATTGCGAGCCTTCCCAAAGCAAGCATCGAATGCAGAAAAACAGAGATGGAAGGTAGAGGCCATGGAGCATGGCACCATCGACCAGCTTCCCAACTTCCTCTGCAACCAAAAGGCTGAGCGCCATGGTTTCAGAAAAGATAAATTCGAGCGTCCCAACGACATCTTATATCGTGAAAACTCATCACGGAATTCCGGTGGCTGTAACATCCGTCTAGTCTAGCACGCAGCAGAGTGACCATTCTGGAGGCAGTGAAGGTTAGTCGAGCGAAGAACGGCAGACATGTCGAATGACTATCAGGTACCTCCGAGTTGTGAGCAGTTCACTGATTTTCATCAAGGCCACTGATACTTTGATTGACAGCACGTCTGAGTTGTTCGTAGCTCAAAACGGTGGATTTGGGGTAATCAAGGGTAATCATATACCCGCTATTGTTAAGTTATGCCGGATTTCATCGTCAGCGCTCCTGGGTGCTATATGTCATCACCATCGACTGCCTTCTTTTTAACTTTCTGTAATGCTCAATCACCTTCTCCTTAACTATCCAAGTCGAACTGTCTCGCAATGTGACCCTTATAGTCTACGCGTTTGTTCGAAAAAAACGACTGATAGAGGTATACGTCCTGGAACGCGGAGTGGAGGAACGGGCGCCAATCCTTCTCGACTTGATCTCTCGCCCACATGCTGAAGTCTGTGAAAGATATCCTCACCAATTGCGGGAAGTCGGCTTCAAAGTGTGAAATCACCCTTCGTTGCCATGGTAAATCACCTTCGAAAGAGGAGTCTTTCGATGGGGTAATTCCGGAAAGGCTGAGCTCCTTCACTTTGCTTGCAGTGAGGACGTTTCTAATGAACTCGACAAACTCTTCCTCTTCTATGCGCCAAGGATTAATAGAGTGCGCACGGATCCCCAGCACTCTCAACTGAGGAAGCTCTTCCAGCAATGAGGAAGCTCACTGGAACCGATCATTCGGTGATGGGAGGGGAATGCGCAACTCTTCCAACGACTCAGAGAGCAGCCGTTGAACCGAAAGAATGGTGGGATGGGGGTATCCTGTGTTAGAGTCAATCATACGCCCGCTCGCGACGTCTAATGATTGCAGCTTCGCAATGTGAAAAGGGACGAATAAGGACAACAAGTCAGAGGGACAAAAGAGATGTTTGAGATTGGGCACGCATGATGGAGAGAGCGGGTTACGCGACCAATGAGCCAACTGATCTGTAGTGACTAAGACGAGGTTGAGTTTAGCAAGGGTTGGAAGTGATTCCAGAAGATGAGCCAAAGAGATATTCTGAGAAAAGTGCTCAATTGATAATGATGTCAACTGAGCTAAAGGAATCAGAGGTTCTACATGTTCTTGGATCCTGTCAGTCATATCCCAGATCTTCAAGGATTGCTGGCAGACTGATGCGAAAGCCTGCAGTAAAGATTCGTCCAAAGGAGCCTCAGGGAAGTGACAGTTTTCAAACGAAAGACTTAAACCATCCATCGGAAAGGCTGCATACCAATTTATGATGGTTAGAGTGATGGGTAAATACGACATTCGTACATGCTGAAGATTAGGCATCTTCTGTACAACACGAATGTGCGCAAGGCCGCTTTCGTGCAGGAGAACAGACCTGACGAACGGAGCCAAGTCTCTCGCATGAGCATCATCAGAGCAAAGAGCATGAATGAAGCTCGATTCTCTTGCAGCGAGTGATGGATCTATAGACACCGACTCGAACAAGCGCGGTGTACAGATCAGATGGAGAGTTCTGGAGACGAGCGCAAGTTTTGAGAGAATTTTCTTGCAACCGTCAGCACTCAGTTCGTCGTCAGGCTGTATACAAGATATGATTTCAGCGTAGATTTCAGGTGGCAGGTCTGACAGAGCTGAGCATTCGGCGCTCTACCAAGTTGGTTACCTACCTGGCAATGGCATGTTGCACAGTGCTGCTGTGACATAGCGTGACACTCGTTGGTTTCAGGTTAGTTCCGCAGACGCTGCGCAGCATGGGACGCCAACAGTAACTTTCTATGCTTTGCTCGTCGTCTATGCTTCGTTGCTGCCCTTGTAAGTTGAAAGCAAGTTGGCTCCAAGGACGGATCAATGATGTTGCTACGTTCTGAAACGCGGTGACATACGGCCGAACTTGGGAAATTCTCGTGGCTCTTACATATGGCCATCATAGACGATGAAAAACAAGTCGAATCCCGAACGTCAAACAGCAGCTCATCCGTTGGTTTTCTTTATTTCAAAGCCTCCGAGTCTAATGCCTAAGACTAGTCTGTCACACCGTTTGCAATTCCTCGTTCACCGCCTCCCAAATTCCAATCTGAGGCTTCGTCTTCAATACACCGCTCAACACCGTTCTCTCAACCCAGGCATCCTTCAGGCTACTCGCGATTAACAGAGCAGCGAGAGCACCCCCGAGGAGCTGGGTATGGCTTCACATACCCAGCATTAATACAATATATATTCCATCTCCTTGCTATTGCCGCCATACTCATCTTTGTGGCATTCACGATAAAAGTCATCCAATTTCTCTCACTTGCTAATACTTTGAGCCAGCAAACCATACAACTGGTGGATCAAAGCAACTCTCTGCTGGCATCCCTTCTCTCGCAATCACAAGGCCCGGGAGACCAACAAGATCTGGGCATACCCGGCACCCTTCTTGAGATGGCTGCAGGGGTCTGTAATAGCCAGAATGGTGTCGTGTCAAATCCTGCTTGTCAATCCCTTACCTCCCTGCTGTCCACCCCCACTGTAACCGGCACCATTGCTTCACATAACGTCGAAGATCTAGCATCATATGCTACTTGGGGGTCGTCGACCTACAGTCCGAACATCTCGACTGTCACTTCTTCATTCGAGACCAGCAGTCCAACATTTGACCAAGCCGCCATTTCTTCCCTTCCCCCGTCTGATGGTAAACTGTCCCAGTCAGTCTCATTCGGTCTCATTGTGGGTGCAGTCGGTGCAGTCGTGATTGCGTTTGGAGTAGCAGGAGGGTTGCTTTATGAACGAAATGAACGTACCAGGGCTAGGCAGGAGCAGCGGGAGCAGCGGGAGATGATAGAGAGAGAGAAATGAACAGTTATCGGTTCAATTTGTTTTGGAATATTAAAATAATTTAATGAACGCTGTCAACCTCTTCCTTGTGAGCGCTTTCTCATTAGGTTCGCACTGGCCATCGGAAGGTCACTCAACATCAATTAAATACTATGGCCACCATACCTC
>QLOY01001192.1:0-13341 GCA_003313965.1 Megacollybia marginata
CTCGCTCATTCGTTGGACCAGTTTATCGAGTTCTCCTGATGGTTCTGGAGATCTAGGAGGGAACAGTGCACCTGGTTGAGTCCACTGTATGTCACCTCAGTAGTTTCCACTCAGTTCTTCAAAACGGACTTGAAGTAAGGGTCGATCGGAATCTGCAGAAACATTATATAGCAGAGAGTCTGGATCATACCTAGTTTGTAGAAGCTTGAGGGTATCCGCTATTTTAGGAGGGTCTGATTTAGTCCGATTTGCTTCGGGTAAGTGCTCCACAACCCAATCTCAGAGTAAGTTAGGTAAGCCTAATATAAATTTAGAATCTCGGGCTTTTGGTGTTATATCACAAGAGGTGCTGCCAAGGTAAGGAAGTTCCTGTAATAAGTCTCTAGGGCCTTTTTGTTTGGGAATGGAGCCTTGTTAGCATTCTCTGTGCAAAAATTAGTTAGCTGTGCTTCGGTTACTCGGGGTGGCGCTTCGGATGTTCCATATAAGGCAACCAGCATCGCCTTCGCATCCACCCATACTTTACCCGATTTCTCTTTTTTGAACTCTGGAAGGAATCGAATTTCGGCTTTAACTTCATCAGTAGAGTAATCATAAATATAATCCACCAATAAATCTTTAGAGACTATGCCTGCAGCAGCTCCATGCAATTCTATCTTGGTGATAAAGTCACGGGGATACTGGCCATTGAACAGGGGCACATTTGAAGTGCCTGGAATTGGCATCGGCATAAGGAGATTGACATTGGGGGGCAGCACCATCGATGCTGGGTTTTGTTGGCTCATAGTGGGAAGGTAAGTGGTATTTGTTGTTAATAGAGTTCAGTTGGGCTCGGTTTAGGCTCAATTGGTTGAAAACTTTGTTAGGGGTTGTTTGGGATTATTCCTGAAAGTCAGAAATGGATAATTAGGACACGGAAAACCTGAGAAACCCCTGCGGTGGTCACCACTGTGGAGAATGAGTGTTGTCTACTGATAGACAGGGTTCTACAGGTCGTGTTAAGCAGATTGGGTTTTGGGGATGGATGGGGTTTTGAGGGCTTGTAGTTGTAGGTTCAATGTATCTATAAAATTCAGTGGACTCAAAATATAATACTTAGCTCTGTTAATTCTCTTTGACTCAGGATACTCGGCTCAGTAGGCTCAGGAAACTTTAGAGGATGTAGTCACAGATAAAGGGGTGATGATTACTAATCCTTACAAACAGATAGTAACTACAAGTCCGGATCTCTATAAATAAACATATATACAGTGTCCGTTGGGTTATTCCCAAAGTAGACATAGTTCTTTCATCCTATCATCCCACTGGCTTACCACTAGACATGATATACGACTGCTGAGAATGTCACGAGGGAGACCAGTCCTCTATGTGCTTGCTCAAGGCACAGACTAGCAGAAGAGTGGTGCGAGTGTTCCGATATTCAGATTGAGTTCTGTCCTGTGTTTTGAGTAGTAGGAAGTAAATAAATGAATCTGAGAGAAAAAGAATGAAAAAAAAACTAGTTGTGTATATGGATGATGAGAGATAGAGGAAAATTGGAGTGGTGGTGGAGAAGTTGATATAATGCAACCATGTATTAGTGTCAGTGTCGGTTTACATTTGAGGGAATGGGGTTGAAAGTCAGGAAAGGGAGAGAGTCGAAGTGTGGAGTCGACGATCCTTCCACACTGGACCTGACCCTTTTGGCCCTGGCCCTTGAGGGCTGGGCCAAGGTCTGCAAAATTTCTGAAATTGGCCTTGGGCCAGGGCCAGCAAAAAATGGTGAGGGCCAGGCCTGGCCCAGACCATGACCAATCTAATGATCAAAGTTCAAAGGAAGAAGTTGTGGACCAAAGTCAGGAATTAGATGAGCTGCTCAGAAGATGGTATCCAGATGAATTACTGCTCTCCATTCCTCCTCTCATCATACTCAACAATCCACATCCCTGTTGCATTATCAGGTTTCCTACCACACTTTCAACCAGTGCACATGGATATCATGACTGAAAGAGAACACAAACAACACTCATCCTAAAACCAGGTCTCTACAACATAAGCACAGTCATATCGTGGACCTGACCTTTGCCAAGATGGTGTCACATGGATCTGTTCCTGTCTCATCCCATGAATGCCAGACAAGTCACTTGGAGCAAAGAAAGTGGCTATGGCAGAATGGAAAACTGATACAGATGTCCAAAGGTCAGGAAGAGCATTGTGTGGTAGATCCTCTGGTTGCCACAGACTATTTGGGTTCAGTTGTTCCTAAAGAAACTGCTGGGTAAGGAGGGAAAGCCAATATGATTGCCAAGTTCTATAATGTCAGATGGATAATTAGAAACTGAGTTTTATTTTAGTACATATATCTGGCTTGAATGTGAAGAGAACTTACCTTGGTGGTGAGCAAGTACCACATAGGCATCAACAAGTTCATCAATAGCTCCACCACCATCATCGTCATCATCATCTTTACCATGCTTGTCATGGCTGGGTGGAAGCAATCCACATTCTACAAAGTCTGCCCTCATTGCCCCAAGCTTATCAAGACACTGGTTAATTTGGAGCATCTGACTAAAGGCATTCCAGTGATTGGATTGTCTCCATGGTTTCTTGACTGCTGTTATATGCTGGGACTCAGTGATAGATGAACAGAGCCCATTAGGGGCACCAAATTCAATGGTAGTGGGTCATAGAATGTTGCTGAGGGAGTGAAAACCCAGTAGGACAAACACCAGCATTGCAAAAGAACTCTCAGTGATTGTGAAATGCATTGAGATGGTGTTGAACTTCCTCTAATATGTCCTCATCAATGCTAGGACAATGAACAACATAACAGGAGTCAAGTAATGATTGGAATGATTTTAGACCCTTGGTGGGAAGGTAATGTGTAAGAGCTGGTAGATAAATCTAGTAATTATTAGCCTGACATCAGAAGGATCTATATCAACTTGGTATACCTTCATTAATGCATTTGAATCATCTCCAGTCCATTGTTTGAATTACTGGCCCTCAGGAAAACGTTGAAGACCAGTGAAGACAGGCACAGCAGCCAATCTATTATAATTAAATGAATCATTCACTCTGAAAGGATGTATTTACCAGTGGTCAATGTCATCCATTATCTTGTTTGCTTCAGAATGCCCATGTTCCAATACCAGGTAGTCTTCGACCCATGCTACTAGATGGTCTTTGAACATTCCTTTGATTATCTGATGGAGAAGATTACCTGAAAGGAGTTCATGAATATTAGCACAGGAGAAATCATTGGTGAATGGCTGAATGATGAGCCCTGAGCTGAGTAAGAGGAAGTGAAATAGAACCTACCACAACACCCTCATCAATTCCATATTTATCCCACAATGTCCCAGGATCAAATGTCTGGCGTAAAAGCTCAGTGTGCTCACATGTTCAATGATTCAATTTTATATCTAGATCATCCTGTGGAGAAGTACAACTGAAAGAGATAAGCAAGCCTCAATAGGTAACAAGTTCAACAAACCATCCACACCAACCCTGTACAATGCCTCCCAAAACTACCTGCTCTGGGTAGTCAGCAATGAAGGGCCCAAACCTGAATATTCCACAGCAAAAGTGACCATCTGGACATTTCTGAACAACTGGTTTTTTCATGCTTTCCTTCATGCCCTGGAAAATGGCTGAAATGGATGAATGGTAAAGTTGTTTTTTAAAGAGTCAAAACTCTGAATCATTATCCTGTTTGCATGCCCCTGTTGAAGTTCAAGACAAATCAACTGCTATCAAAGGTAACAAACCTTTTGGAATTGCTAAAAACAAAATGGTACAATGTGCACGACAAACATTATTCTGAAGGTTACCTAATGATATGTAGCCTGGATGATACTCTACATTGCCTGTAGCTACTGAGACCATGGTCTTGTCTGCTCTAAGAATAATAGGACAGAACATTGCTCCTTTTGTTGAGGGGTCATTCTCATAGATGTGTTTCCAAGTCAGGAGCTGATTGCAGAGAGGAATACAGTAGGACTTACAGAGTGATGCCAGACAAAATTGGTGGAGAAAAAATCACCCCAATGCTGCTTTCCATTCTTGCTGATCTCAACATAGCCAGCATAATCAAATTCACCATTGAAATCAGGATTTCCAAGCATACTCTTAAGCATGGCATCTGGATCACAATACCATACCTCGTAGTGTTCTTGTTTCCATCATGGTGTTGTTTGTGGGTCCAATCCATCAGGTGTAACAACCTTCATGCAATGCCATGGAACATCACTGAGCTTAGATTCATCAATATAATCATACATTTTGGCATATGATTGAAACAGCTATAACGAAGACTCTTCACCCTCTTTATCTCGCCATCAGAGTCAGGCAGCCCCCAAATGTCAAACAGTGCATTGATATTTGGTACCAACATCTCTACCTGACGAAACAGGAGGTCAGCCACCTCAAACTGTTTGCGAGAGTCAAAGGGGGTCCAGTCATGCACATGTGGTGGAGCTAAAGGGGGCAGTGGAGCGTTTTGATCAACTGGCTCTCCATTGGGACCACAAGGCTGACCTATATTCTGTGTAAGAGAATAGAACATTGAGCATTTCCCAGTTACTGACCATTGAGATGAGGATGGTAAGTCTGAGCATGTCATTGATTTGGTGTATCCCAAGGAGATTGGGAAGGTGACAGCGGTGGGAAATTGTCAATATGGAAATCAGCAAACTTGATGTTCAAATCATCTGGTGGGATATCGATTTGGTGCTCCTGTGGATCCTGATGGATTCGCTGAGGTGAGGCCAGTTGGTTATGCATATTTGCCAAAGCAGTGTGTTTCTGATTGAAGTGTCATGTCAGGCCACACTGACTTTTCGTTTGGATAGAGCAACCTCTAATAGAGCAGGCATAGTTTCCTGTTAATGGTTGAGGCATGAGTACGGATGTAAGAGCATTACCATAGCATGAATTGGCTTTGAAATGTGAGACATTGCATCACCACATGTTCGATTTTTTGTTTATTGTTGACTGCCATGTTGTTTACAGTGACAATGACCAAGAGAGGCTCCAAAAAGCCTGTTGGACAAGGCCATGGTGCTTCTAGTTCCAACCAGGGTCGTGGTCATGGCACTTGTGGTTGTGGTAGAGGCCAACGGGTTGCAGGTGCGATAGAGATGGATACAGCAGGCTCTGGGTTAGCTTAGGGAAGTGACCAATCAGGTATAATGCCAGCAGTGTAATGTCACTGTTATGTGAGGGACTTTAGAGAGTTACAATCTTCGAAGGGACTGGTGAGAGTCTCTAGAGAACTTATCAGGACTGTCTAAGAGATGGGTCCTGTTCCAGAAGAGCACAACAAGACTGCCTACTAACTAAGTTGTCTTAGGAACATATGTACGATATTGGCAGTACTCCTCTGTCGCTTAAAGGAGGGTCAATGTGTCATGCCGAGATTACAACACCAGTTTGACACATATCTACAGCATGGCACTCCTATGGCAGTAAAAGGATGAGGAATCAGGATGGCACATACACGTACAAGTCAGGTGTTTTAGAAGAATCTGGAAAGTTTAGAGAGTATAAAACTGGGAGGAAATGAAGGAAGAAGGCAGAATATAGATGAAGACAGAACAGCGTGTATTTTGCAGGTACTAATACTACCTTGCATTTTGAACCACTAGACTATATAGTATCTAACCATACAAGAAATTGCTGTGTCTAAGTCTAACTAGTACCACTTGGGGAACATTTAGCATTGCGGAGTGTCCCAGCTTTATTGCTTAGGACATTGTCAACTTGAAGCTAAGTGAACTTAGTACTGCCTAAGGGCCAGAACAGTTCTGTCAGTCGCCGAAGTAAACTTGTGTGCGAGTCACCGACTTAGTACCTCTCCCTCTCTTGTATCCTCAAGGCCGCACTCATTACTGTCAGACTTAGTACCACTTTAGAGCCAGAACAGTTTCTCCACACTCACCACCACCTGCCCTAAGGAGTCATTCTCCTAAGCACCCCCAAGCCCACTGTTTAATACACCGGCATCTGAGCACTTCTTATTGAAGTCTCCGCTTGTTCTTACAAACACCCTCATTCATTGTCTCACACAGTGATCCTAAATGGAGTCTCACCCACAACACTTAGGTCATACCTAACGGTCTCCTTAGAGGAACATTATAGTTTGCTTAAGTCAATCCGAAGTCCATCGCTTTCGTAGTTATACTGATCTCACAAACTTACAAGGGGATAAAACATCTCTGTTACTTAAAAGAAGCATCAGGGCGGTACTTAGGGAGTACTACTTTGAGTGTTGGGTTGTAGGTTGTGGTTTAGTTACCTTACCTCCTTCGCTTAGGTAGTTCATTCTTTATAGCATAGTCGGCTTGCCTCATTCCCATCTCTGCACAGTGAGGTTCCCTTTCACTGAATGCAACAGGATGCTCAGGAGAATGAGGCATCTCAGATATGTCCTGACCTAGTAAGAAGGATTTGCCAGTATTATAACAACTTACCTCTCTTATTGCAGAGGCTCAAGTCCAGATTTTATGCATCAAGACTATGACAAACCTGTTGAGGAATCTGAGCCTTTCAACCATGGATTTCAGTGAATCTGAACCTGGTGTGCCAATAGTATGCTGACAAGGGCCTCAATTCAAACAATGAGGATTACAATCCAGACCAAGATCCTGATGTGGAAAATGACAAGGTGGATGAAGAATTCGATGTTGAAATGATTGAGCACTCACCAGTGAAACGACATCTATCCAAATCCAAAAAGGTGAGCATTGAATTCAGTTCAAGATCTTTGAACCTTACTACCCAGGCTTCCTTTGTGCAGCTATCAATGAAATGAGAGCAATGCCAGTCAAAGTGACACCTGTGCATGGTCAGAAGAGGAAAGAATCAACAAGTGCTATGGGACCTGAGTAATTCTGCCTTTGTCAATCCCAACACATGCCATCTGTCAATTCTTCTCAGTGTTCTACAAAGAAAGTCAAGCCATCTAAACACTGCAATATTATATTATATTACTCAGATACTAGTTCACTCCGCTGTATAATGGGCCTGTTTACTGGGGTGGGCCATTGCGCAGCCATCCTACTGAGACCATGGGTTGCAATATATAGTAAATATATATAACTGTAGCTAGAGTCTTAGCAGCGACCCAGTGGGTATGACAGAATATATCATGCCTAGAATCCAAAGCAGAGCCCATAATATATGGCAGCTAGAGTCCAGGCAGAGGCCCATCACATAGATCATATATTTCTCCTAGGGTCCTCGCAGCAGATGCCACTGGTAAACAGGAGGAGCCAGCCATATTCATTATATAAATAGGCTATGATATCACGCACCATTATGTATAGCAAATATATATTACTGGAGCTAGAGTCTCAACAGCGACCCAGCAGGCATGACAAAATATATTGTGACTAGAATCCAAAGCAGAGCCCATAATACACAGAGATCATATATTTCTCCTAGGGCCCTCACAGCAGATACCACTGGGAAGAATATTATTCAAGGAGGAGCCAGCCATATTCATTATATAACTAGGCTAGGATATCACGCACCTGCAAATATATGACAAAATATATTATACCTAGAATCCAAAGCAGAGCCCATAATATATGGCAGATAGAGTCCAGGCAGAGACCCATCACAGAGATCATATATTTCTCCTAGGGCCCTCGCAGCAGATACCACTGGGAAGAATATTATTCAAGGAGGAGCTGGCCATATTCATTATATAACTAGGCTAGGATATCGCACACCCGCAAATATAGCAGCGGGCATGACAAAATATATTATATCTAGAATCCAAAGCAGAGCCCATAATATATGGCAGCTAGAGTCCAGGTGGAGACCCATCACAGAGATCATATATTTCTCCTAGGGCCCTCACAGCAGATACCACTGGGAAGAATATTATTCAAGGAGGAGCTGGCCCTATTCATTATATAACTAGGCTAGGATATCATGAACCATTATATTATGCTTCCCCGGGAACAACGATATATATCATGCTCTGGAGAGGTGCCTCACCAGGGTCAGAAGCCTCTATCTGGAATGTTATATATCTCGTCTAAGGGCCTCACCATGGATACCACTGGTTAGTATAAATTATATAACGAGGCTGGGTCTGCTGAGTGGGATCTTGAGCACCATTATATTATTCACGGTCTGAATTCTCAGCCAATCGACTATTATGTTTCACTGCAGCCAGAGTGTGCTTACCTCACCACGGATATCCCCCAGTCAGAATATTATTCCGGCTGGAAGAGCCAGCCACAAGTTATATGCATCTCGGCTATGCCCCTCGCCAGGGATACTGCCGCTGATTATACCCAAGCTGGGATATCAGAACCTATTATATTATTCGCATTCTGAATGCTCAGGGAATCCAATATATATTATGCTTAAAACTGCAGTAGGACCCTCAGTGATACTGCCAGTCAGAATATTATTCAGATGAGTGAGATATCAAGCACCATTATATTATTCACATTCTGAATCCTCAGCAAATCCGATAGATTATGTTTCCAATGGCTGTCCAGAGAGTTCTATATTTAGTATATTATTCAGCGAGGAGCCATACTTATTATATAAGGAGGCCGAGTGGGATATTGAGCACCATGATATTATTCACTGACTGAATCCTCAGCAAATGGAGCAGTCAGACTTGCTTGGGACCCTCACCATGGTTACCGCCTCTTTAGAATATTATTCAGGCCGGAGGAGCCAGCTGTACCTATTATATAACGAAGCTGGGTCTGCTGAGTGGGATATCGATCTGATATATATTATGATTAGAACTGCAGCAGCAGCTATCCAAAGCCTTATATTTCTCGCCTAGGCCCCTCGCCAGGGATACCGGCTGGGATATCAGTTATACACTTGAATGCTCTGCAAATCCGATATATACCATACTCAGAACTGTGGTAGAACCTCAAGCGACTACACCCATTTCCTCTTTCTGTCTGCCTTACCATTATTTTTCACCCAAGTGAACATCTTCTTGAAAGAATCAGCTAACCTCTGCCACTGATCCACCTGATGGTGAGCATATGCCTGAAGATGGGGCTCCAGGCTGATTTCGCCCAGCTTTCTCCAGCTCTCCCCCTTTTCCTGAAGCCACCGGACAGACCAGTCTATCTCATTGATCACTAGTTTTTGCTCCTCCTCCCACCTGTCTAGTCTAGCTTTCGCCTGGAGCCAATTCACCCGGAAAACTGATGCAGGTTCAGTAATGTACTCATCCAAAATATAACTTACATTCTTCCATTTTCTGGCTAGAGGTGACTTCTGCTGAGTCATCCTCTATTCTCCAGAACCAAGGGAGCTTCTCCTTGTTCTGGCCCAATCGGTTGGCCTCAGATATGTCGGATGAAAGCCTTATATCTGCCTGCCTGATAGGTTTCCAGTCTTCACCAAAACCTAAACAAAGCAGCACCTGCCTCCCAGAGTTGTATGAAAACACATGCCTCTGGATATCCCTTGACTTTTCAAGGACACTTTTCCTGATAGCACCTCGTTCCTTGTAACCCTTGATATTCCTGAGCCGGTTTCTTAATGCCCAAGCCTTCTCCCCGAGGCATTGCCTCAATGAAGACAGAGAATTGTTCATGTGTGCTTCCCTGAGCTCTTTTCCTGTGTTAGCAGGCTACCCAAACCCTTTGCTTGTAGTGCAGTCAGGTCAAACCATGAGGGTAATAAGATGGGGAGATTCTCGGCTTGGTCCCATTCAGGTTCTACCACGTCCTCATTGTTGTCCTCGTCCTCGTTCTCATCTGGATCAGTATCTTCTTCCAAGTCTGTTCCCTCTGCCTCAGCATCATGTGGTTCTTGCTGGTCAGCAAGGATGTGAGCCATAAAGCTTTGTGGTATGGGAGATTCCGTGTTGAATTTGCTTATCTGTTTAGCCAGTTTGACTCGGCGATCGATTAGTTCCCTTGCTCAATGTGCAGTCAGGGTTTTCTTGGACAGAATGAGTAGCCGCAGATTATGTCTTACAGATGGATATGAGGGCAACATCTGAATAGCCACTAGATACTCACTGTGATTGCTCCAGTCTGATCCCTCTCAGGATCCAGGAGATGTTACCAGAGAGGTCTCCAGTTGCTGCAAGTTCCATCTTCGTGAGCTGGAGGGATATCTCCGCCAAGCTGGCTGCTTATAATATATTATAATATTATATTTCTGAGACGTTGCACTTACATTTCTTGACCTTTGGCTTGTAAATCTGCTTCCCTATGCTGCCTTCAGCCATTGCTTCCTGTTCAAGTCGTGTCCAGTATTTCATTAGGTCGACTCCAACTGTTTTTGTGACACTAGCGAAAGCTACCTGCATCTCCTCCAAACTGTCTATTGCATGATCCAATTTAGCAGTCAGAAAGCCAGGCATATTGACAAGCTTCTTCCAATTAGAATCCATCATGAAGTCATCCAGAACTTCCTGGCAGTGGGCTGCTGACATTCCCCAAACAAATACGGCCACCTTGTCAAGGTTAGCCCATAGAGTTTCTAAGATTTCCCCATCCACTTCAGCAGCACCATCAATGAAATTAAGAGAAAATTCCCAAAAGCATTCCAGCACATGGATGCCAAGATGGAACTTCCCCACAGCACCAACTAGATCAATGTTATCAAGTACTCTCCACATGCAAATTGCTCCTTGTGATGGACGATCCATTGACATACAATGTCATAGATGAATAGAATCTTTTTCTTCTGAGCTGGGTCCTTCGTACTATGATGGAGGAAATTAATCTGCCTCAAAACTTCAGAAACAGAGTAATCCACATTGGCCTGCCTGCGTCAACCATGAAGAATATCAAGTTACAGTGGAAGAATGACCAACCTTTCTCCAGCCTGAAAATTAACAACACTATGTGGATAGAAGCAGCCATGGCGAGCACAGGCAGTGGCCCCTATTCCAGTGGAGACGTGGCTGGTCTCTTTCCGACCTGCCTTCAACGCTTTGTGGTCAGCACAGGGACGAGTCTTCGTTGGCTAAAGTGAAGCAATCAGGCCAAGATAATATAATATAATATAATATAATATAAGGAGCCGAGAATGCTCAAGCAGATATCATAGAATATCATTTACCTTGGGTGGGGGGGAATCTTCAACAGACTTCAAGTGCTCTTGAAAACACGCACTGCCTACAAACATTGCTTCCCCGTCACTCAAAGACACATCACCATCAGGCCTTCTCATCATGATGTTGTCTATCTTAAAATTGCCATCATGAGCCAAAGTTGGCATGTACAATTCTCTGCAAAAATAAATTAGCAGGATAAATCAGGATAATATAATGACAAATGGGTGGCCTTGGTCCCGCTCTTCCAGAGGAGGTAGATTTATGCCTTCTTGAGGGCAAGCAATGCAGAAGACTGCAAGATCACCAGGCTTTCGAGTCCAAGAAGGTTCATGCGCCAACCCAGCGTGAATACGATGTTTGAGGTTCCGCCATTACCTTGAGCACCTCAACAAACTAATGTAAATATTCTGGCAAAAACTATCAGTGGTGAAGTGAGGCAAGTGTGATGAACATACTGGTGTCTTCTCAGGTGAAGTGCTTGAAGTGAGACAGCGAAGTTTTGTGCAGTACTTCAAGGCAGCAGTTTTGCATTCTACTGCCTCCAAGTGAAAGTCCTTCAGACATTCAAAAGTAAACACTGTAGCAGGTGATAGGGCAATCGCAGGGTAGAGCTGGAGCCTCAACAATTGAATGTCCTTCTTCTGTTCTGATCTGTCAGACTCTGGACATCCACACCACCCAATGCGGTGAAGAAATATCCCAGTGGTGTGGGCAATTTGGATCTCGTCAGTAAAACCAGTATAGGTGTTGACAGTCTGGGTTCTACCTGGAATCTGCAACTGGGGACATGCTTCACCTCGGTGACCAGCATGTAGAATGAAGGCTATGTCATTTAAATCCACCATCTCAAAAAACCTTCCATTCCACGACTGAATGCGGTGGAACGGGGACCTCTGGTGAATATGCAGGCAGCAAGACAGACACCATAGTTGTCCCGTTGCAAAACACATCTCGCAACAATAGCATGCACTATCAGCTAGACATTGCAAACATTTCCAGGAGTTATGATGTGTTTCATGTCGAAGTACTTCGGTCATGTAAACGTCTCTGCAGTTGTGGAGCCACTCTTGGAGATATTCGTTAGTTGTCTCCGGAAGTCGTCAGTCAATGGCAGGAGGCTCTGAAGTTGTTACCTTGCCACACTTCCTTGTTGGCCCAGGGGCTGGGTGCGGAGGTACTTGTTCATCTTCCATATCAATATAAACAACCTTCCTAATGCATGCTGTGTTCAGCTTTTGCTTTTTTGTTGCCCTTTTGAATTCTGATTGAAGAGGAACAGGTTTGATAACAACACCGCTCCTGGTGGTGACTGGTTGGTGGAATAGGAGACCGTTCTTTTGAGGCGTCCACTTCCAGGGCATTGGGTCAACTTGAACAATTCTTAAACCTCGTGATCGTGCTCAGGACATAATATTATGTACCTGACTTCATAGACACGATAATGTGCCGGACTGCTAGACAAGATGTACACCTACAAAAACGACGACAACTATAGGACAACATACTTCAGAGTTCAACATCCATCCCTTCACTGTCACTGTCTGATTCCATCTCTTCCTCTGGCTCTTCTATACTTCTGGCTGTGGGGTTCGCGAGCGAACAGTCTCTAAAGTGTTCCATGGGCACATCTTCCCAGTCAACAACGTCCTGGCTGACCTGACGCACAATCTTCTGGATAAGCTGAATGCCTTCAACGGTAAGGATGTTGACGCTCCACCTGTCATGAAGGTAGTCAAAGTCAATCACGTCCCGAGACACCATCTCATATCTGGGAAGGATCGTGCATCGACAGTTTCTTGCCACTGATGTACTGCTACCTCGGACAGCCTTCAAGAACCTTATCAAAAGTTGATTTCAGCTCTTCACCAGAATGTAGGTTGATAAGCTCATCTTCAAGTGATAGGGTAGACAATGGAATGAGCAACATCAATGAGGAAGGGAGAAATGTGTTCGTTGACGCATGTAGCCCCCACAGGTGCTGAGGCTGCAAATTTTGTGGAGGTGGTGCAGCACTGCCTCGAGCATCTGCGCCAGCCGGTTTCGCATTTGTTTGTCGGCAGCCTTGCGCCTGCTGGCTGTGAACCTGGGGAAGTCCTTCACTTCAACAAAAAACACAGGGACTGGCGCAGCAAATGGCTGGGTTGGGAGATAGTGGTGTCGTACCACCACGAAGTCCATGGTCTTCTTGGAATCCTCTGTTGGGGGGCACTGGGGGGCTACAATGTACCCGTCAAAGGCATAGGTGAGTAACATTGTCCAGGCGCCATAGAATCTATTCTGTCCACAAGCCTGTGGGC
>QLOY01001193.1:0-48451 GCA_003313965.1 Megacollybia marginata
TCAGGTTCAGGTCCGGTCCGGACCTGGGTTCAGTAGGTCCTGAACCGGACCGCGGCCAGTCTAACCATGATGGACAACACTCATTCCCGATACATTTGGTTTGATCCCGGGCATACTAGTCGGACATTCCTGTGCTCCGCATAGAAGGATCACTACTACCTTCTTCTATTCCGCTCGGATTCAAGTCAAAGTTGCATCAAGATCTTTCTTACTCTTTGAGCTGAGCGCTGATCCTTTCAGTGAGCATGATCTCCCAAGTGTTATGCAGGGATAGGTTGATCCAAAAACGGGACCTAGCTTGCCGTTATAAATACTAGTATAGAGCTATGTCGAGATGCCACCACTGGCATCGTAACTACGATTGGAATGCCCTTCAACTTGCACACCTCAAACAACTTGAAGGCTTTAGCCTACCGCATCATAGAAGCTAAATCTCTTCAGCCGTGGGTTCGTAGCACTCCGATCGGTTGAACTTATCATTAAATACGCACTCGTTCATCATCTAGGTCGACATTACTCGTGCGACCAAGCTACCTGCAGGGACTATGGTTGTTTATTGGCCATTCGGTAAGTCCCAGGCATGTTTGGTAGAAAAAATTATTATGATTTATAGCCTGGGGGGCAACAATGGCTGCTCGATCGGTAACGCTGTCCCCGGCAAGACTCTTTCTCATCCTCTCACGTGGATTTCTTGGCGCAACACTCTCACATAGGTACATCCCGATTCTTACAAGGAATGATGTGACATGTCTAAATGAACTTTTTCAGTATGCACTTAATTTGAATTCCCAAAAATAGCGCTCTGATCTAGGATTAATTCTCAAGGCGCAGGTTGCATTTGGAACGACATACTGGACCGTGATCTCGATGCGAAAGTCGGTACGTGGCTCTTGCTGGTCTTTCTGAGATGCTCAGTTAATTCCTGCATAGAACGTACCAAAGACAGACCTGTAGTGTCCGGAAAGATAAGAGTTTGGGGAGCATCTGTCTTCCTTTTTATCCATATCGCCATCATGTTAGCTTTGATTTGGGATACCGCACCTCTTGCGTTTGCCATTTCTCAGGGCTCTCATCCACGGCGACTGACCGAACTTTTAGGTGGATGATTGGTCTTATAACGATCTTTCCACTGGCAGGTTTCTATCCTCTCATGAAACGCGTGACGCATTGGCCGCAAGCATGGCTTGGTAGGTGCCCGTCTGATCGCGAATTATCGCAGTTCAGTGCTGTCAGGCGTCGCCATTAACATGGGAATCTTCATGGCTTGGGCTTGCATCACCGACTCTTGTCCTCCAAGTGCTTGGGTTCTCTCAATGGGAGCGTGGTGGTATGTCATTCAAATTTGCTTTCTCTCGCTCATCTTGGGTTCAGCTGGACGATGTGGTATGGTGAGGGTCTTTGTCATCACCGCTCTTTTGACCCCGCTCATAAACTCGCAAGACACAATATATGCTTGCCAAGATATGAAAGATGACGTGAAAGCCGGCGTCAAGTCTACCGCACTTTTGTTCGGGTCCAAAATCAGAGATGTTATCACTGTGTTCGGAATATGCTTCTTGGTCGCCCTCATTGTTTCCGGTTCTTTGAACAATCAAAGCTGGATCTTCTTCTTAATCAGTGTCATTGGCGGTGGGCTGCATCTGTTTTGGCAGCTATATACGGTCAAACTTGGTTCACCTCAGAGCTGCGGGAGAACGGTATGTCATCACGCTCCACCACCTGTAGCCTTACATTAACTTAGCATCTGTTTAGTTTCATGCGAACGGATTCTATTTCGGCACTATTGTTGAGCTGGGTTTGCTTCTAGACTATGCGTACAGCATTGGGATACCTTTGATGTATTCCGCTGGGGCTTTTGCCGACACCAAATCAACTGTCCGATAAGGCTCATCCAAGTCGTAACTTGCTTCTGTTCGTATTTCATAATTCATTTACCTTTTCCTTGACGATCCGGAGACCTCTCAGATCTCAGATATGTCAGAAAAGGTGTAGTTGCGCAGCCTGCGGGAGGTTCTAGAACTATGATAAGAGAATAAGCTACCAAGTAATAAGTAAACTAGGATTAGTAAATCACAAATCATGTATAGACAATGCATACCTCAGTCGGATCGTGATAGAGCAGACAGATAGGAATACTTAGGGGGTCGTCACCTGGTAATTTCCTCTAAGGCCGTAAATGTGCTCAATGCAAAGGACTTCTCGACCTTCTGCCGTGCCTGTGTATGTAAATATGTACCTTGTCGCAGACCTCCTCCACAGCGACTCGGGAGGTTTTTGACGATCTCCGCGCAACCAAAAAAGGTGAGGTTCCGGACTTCCCTCAGTCACTGAAGATCTTCGGAAAGGTGTAGGTTGGAACTTGATACCGTGCGCGTCCCCTTGATTCCTGCTCATCCCGTTGGAATCATGCTCTTGGTCACATATACCTGGCCCATAACCATATTGCATTGATAGATAATTAGGTTACAGGCATAGAAACTGTCCGAAAAAATGCTCCGCTCTCCCACTGGACCTCCGGACTCGGAGTCGCGGCCTCATGAACTAAAACCTTTACTTGAGGAACCTTGACTCCGAGATAAAATATGATAAGCCATCATTGACTTAAGTTGCTTCAACATAGTCTCCATTTAGTACATTAACTACCTTTGGATAACTTTGAGGTTCTCAGAATCCGTTTTGATACCTACTATTGTTATACGCTAGTCTCGTAACCAGACCCTCTGAGTTTCACGAGGGATGACGACCTCAATCAGAGGGTCTGGTAAACTTCCAAAAATAACTCGTGCATAAAGATTTCAAGGTTGCACGTGATGTGCCGTTCTCTGCCGATACCTCAAGACGCAAGCTCAACGCTGCCTTACGAAGCCTGATTAAGGCCTGATTCATCTCAGAAGAGTATTAAGCAGCTGATGGAATAATTTGAGATGCTGAAACCAAGTGAGTGACATAAACGACAGTAAGTACCACTTTGGCTGCTGTGGTGCCGAACTCAATCCAACAGCTCAAATCCGGTTCGTTGTCACTCCGGCAGAGTTTATGTGCACTATATAGCTCACTACAGAGTGTCTATACTTTCCCGCTCACTTTTTGTTGCTCTTAATTCACTCTGTAAATCAAAATCTTTACCTGCCAGCTAGTATTTTTGGAAGTTTACAGGTCCCTCACAAACGTGAGGAGCCTGTCATGTTGAAATGGGACACCTGTGATACAGAATATGCTCAGTGTTGTGATAGACAAACGACTCTTATTATGTACCTGTGATACAGAATACGCTACAGGTACTTTCAGTATGATATTTATGTTAGACAGAATGGACTGTACTTCAGCATTGTGATAGACAAACGACTGAGGTTCAGGTCACGCATCCATGACTTAAGTATTGTGGACAAGTCACGTGTAAATGACACTCAACACTCCTCCTCATTCAAGTGAGTCGTGATAGAGAAGTCGTAGGATGCAAAGAAGTTGAATGAATGAATGAATATACACTCCTCCTCATCCAAGACTGTTAACAAGGCCCAACAGAGCCCTGAAACGTTGGAAGGAAACGTGTCCGAGTGGCTTAGTGAATATATCAGCTAAGTTGTTGTGGGTATCGACACGTAGCAAGGAAATCTCCTTCGATTCAATGCGTTCACGGATTTGATGATGGCGGTAATCAATATATTTCGCACGTGAGTGAAATTGTGGGTCATGGGCAAGGCAAATTGCGCCATTGTTGTCGCAGTAGAGAGGAGTTGTGGTAAGAGAATCTGACACATTAAACCCACTAGTGAAAAGAGGTACTGCAGAGTCAACCGGCATCTGTAACTGTGAAAGCATCATCCGCAACCAGATTGCTTCCCGGCAAGTCTTGGACGCAGCAACATATTCAGCTTCAGTAGACGAACATGAAACAGTTTTCTGTTTGCGTGCAGACCACGAGATGACACCAGAACCAAGAGTAAAACAATACCCCATAGAAGATCGCCGTGTATCACGATCATCCGCCCAAGATGAATCAGTGAACCCAACAAGAGATATTCTCTCTCCACCGAGTCGCAAACAAAGATCCCGAGTGCCCTGGAGGTAACGGACAACATGGATCGCAGCATCCCAGTGTGCTTGACGATAGCAATCCAGGAATTCCGCCAATTTATGGATAGACCACACGATATCGAACCGAGTACCAAGACCAATGTACATCAATCTGGCAACCAGATTGCGATATGGTAGCTTCATCAATCGTGTGGATTCTTCTGGAGAAACAACATCGTCAGGGCTAGGCCTTCTGAGTACCTCATTCGCATCTTCGGCTATAGGTGTGGCAATTGCACGAGAATTAGGAGGGTTGAACGGCGTCGATCATGGCTGTTTGTGAGATGTAGATGCTGCGGGTGGAAGGTTCACGTTGAATCGCTATGCCAAGGTGAAAATCGGCTTCTGATTCTGATATCTTCCACCTTTCTAGTAATTGGTCCCGGAATCGATCATTTGCTGATCTGGAGCTCGCAATAGAGAGATAGTCATCAACATGTACTGCTGTAATGACGGTCCCATGCTCATCTTGACGATAGTAGACGCAATACTCACAGGGTAAGCGAGTGAAGCTCCAATCTGAAACCATAGCACCATTTAGGGTACGGTTCCAAACTCGACCAGCCTGATGCATTCCATACAGACCCTTTTCTACACACCACACCCAGTCCTCCTTTCCCAGTTCCTTGAAACCTTCAGGCTGATCCATGAACTGGAATTCGTCTTCGTCAAGCAGACCATGTAAGAAAGCCGTCTTAACGTCAAATTGTCGAACATCCCAGTCCAGGGACCCAGCTAAGTGAAGGAGGATCCTGAATGACTCAAGTCGAGCGGTTGGCGAAGTTGTACGGTTGTAGTCCCGACCCGGTACTTGACCACAGCCCCAGAAAACATATCGAGCCTTGTAGCGAACTGGTTTACCCTCCTTGTTTCGTTTTACAAGGAGGACCCATTTGCCACGAAGGACTTTGCGATCGGGAGGTACTTCTGTAGGAGGGATGAGAGTGAATACATGAAGTTCCTTCAGACTCTCAAACTCCTCCTTACATGCTTCTTCCCATAATTGATGCTCAGGGCTAGCCATCGCTTCTTTGAAGCTATGGGGGTCTGCAGTATCTGGTAAATCATCAAGAACATCAATGTTGTACGCTTCAGAGAAAACGTCAACGATTGAGTCGAGATCCACACTGCCCACACTGTCGAGAGCGGCGCTATTCAAGGCATCCACAAATGAAGTGAGTGCGTCGGGAACAGGTGTTGTCTCAGTACTACGTGCAGCCACTCTCGCACTCCGTCTCAACTTACGTTCGACCTTAGCCGCTGGCATTTCCACATCAGGAACTTCTTCGATAGTGGTTCGGTTGGTTGGAGATTGTAGTGGCGGGGGAGGTGGTGTCTCTGTAGAAGAGGTTTCGACAGAGGGAGAAGGAGCTGGATCAACAGTAGGTAGAGTGCTCGAGGTTACAATAACCCCTGGTTTCAAGCTACCCTCGCCTGCATCCTTCTGCTCAATGAATTTGACATGGAAAGATTCGACTACACAGTGAGTTCGATGATGGTAACACCAGTAAGTCTTGGAGTTGCGGCCATAGCCGATCAGAATACATTCTTCGCTCCATGGTTCCATCTTGTGAGCGTCACCAGGATGGAGTACAAATGCACGCGCACCAATCTCTCTCAGATGTGAAAGATCCGGTTTGCAGCCTCGAAGAAGTTCAAAAGGTGTCTTATCCGACCCTTTACAAGGTACTCACGCACGCAGGTAAGCAGCAGTCGCCTTGAATTCGTCCCACAGGAATTCCAGCAGGCCACAGTCTATACACATAGTACAAGCAAGGTTCTCCAACGTCAAGTGAATGCGTTCGCCCTGGCCATTCTGCATGGAGGTACGTGGTGCGGTATAATCAATCGTGATTCCCCGGTTCGCACACCAGGAGTCGAAATGGCCACTTTTCAGTTCACCATTGTCGATCAGTATTGTCCCGACCTTAAAACCATACTTGGACTCAGTTCGCGCCACCCAGCCACACACAACGTCAAAAGCTCCATCCTTAGTCTTAGCCCCAAATGACCAAGGGTGCCCTGTATAGTCATCCAAAATGTCGACACTGTATTGATTTCTGGATGAAGACAAGATATGCAGGCCTGTCAAATCTACATAGACCTTATGCAGCGGTACAGACGACTTTGACCCCTTTCGAACCTTAGGCACAGAAGTTCGAACCTGCTTCCCCAAGATACATGAAGCGCAGGTGGGTGGGTTGGAAGTCAAATCAATCTGTATACCATCAGCGAGGTCCTTGGTAGTTAGGTCGAGGACGGACTGGTAATTGACGTGGCCCATACGACGGTGCCAGGTCTGGAGATCAGGAATGCGAGCTTTGAGCGACAAGAAGACATCATGCGAGTGTGAAGGATTCAGGCGGTAAATGTTACGGGCAGGGAGCAAGGAACCAGTAGCAACGAGTTGAGATGTTTGAAGGTGTCGGACTTCGGCACGTTGATTTTTAAAAGTAGTACTGTAGCCAGCACGATCCAGATTGGGAATAGATATCAATCGAACGTTCGACTGCAGGATAAACAGGACAGAATTGAGTTTGAGTTTAGTTCCTTTCCCTGTTGGTACCACGATGCTCCCCACTCCAGAGGCAGTAATGGAGCTCCCTCCCAGACCACACACAACACGAGGGGTATGGAGAGGGACAAGATCAGTGAAATCAGCACGACAATGCGTGATTCCAACAGATGCACACGAGTCCATCAGCCAAGGAGAGGATTCAACAGAGGTGAACGCCTCCGCCTGGAAAACATCACCAACACGTGAATCTGCTCGCCAGTCCACAGAAGCATACTCAGAATCACCCTCCACCATGAGAAAAGTCTTGTATTTGGACACGTCAGCTGCTGTCATGGTATGTGTGATACTGGCGTCGAAGATAGATTCAACCGGGGCAGTCATAAAAGTGACGTGTGCCTCTTCGGCGATATGAGCCGTCTGCGCAACGGAAGCAGCCAGTGTGGACACGCCAGATGCAGATGCACCACCGCCCCCACGAGAAGCCAAGCGATCCGCTTTCCTTTTTGCATGGCATTCGTCCAAAGACTTGCCAGCCATGCCCCCTCCAGGCTTATTGCAATAAGGTAAGGTGTGACCAGTCAACTTGCAGTTAGAACACTTGTCTGGGGGACGAGAAGACCCAGATGAAGATAACTGGCAAGTAGACTGAGCCATCAAGGCCATGTGCGTGGGGGCAGCATCATGGGGTCGGCTATCAAGGGGGTTTTTGCTGACGGCTTCGTACTGTATGCGTTGGATGATAAGATTACTGGAGTACGGTTGGGAGGGAGTAGTGTCTGCCAAACGACTGGTAATAGCCATGGCTAGATTCGGGAACTGATCCGATGAAAGGGAACCTCACCGTGCAAGGGTGAGGTGAGGTGACTACACTGCTAAGAGGAAGACTGATCTAAAGTGATCACCTAAGAGCGGGAGCGGAGGTGATGGGCAGGAGGGAACACTCCACACAAACCCAACCAACACACACACACACACCAACAAACAAAGGCGGGCCTCTTCAGAGTCCTCTAGGCAATGCCCAAACACTTCTTTATGTATTTATATCCCTAATTAAGCTCAAGCCAGTATAGCCTAAGAACAGAATCAAAACTTCGCAGACTTGATTGCACAAGCGCCAGTGACTTAAGCACAGTCTCTGACAAGTTCTACAAAAGAGGCCGACGCAATGCAGACACTCTTAGGGCAGTGATCAGGAAAGGGGTTGAGAATGTTCTGCAGGCCTAAGTGCTAGCGGACAGACTAGAACTTGACCTAAGTGAGACTTTTGATGGTAACTACTGACAAAAGGTGACGTTCCCCAATTGGTACTAGTCTGTTGATCTCGTCAACAATGCTTCTAATGCTTTACAAGCAACTCCGCGGGCGTCGTTCCCCAATTGGTACTAGACTTTTGCAGGAACTCTTGATGGCTGAAGGTTCTGTCTCTGAGGGTGCCAAGTAGTCAATACCAGTTAAATACACGCAGTTCTGTCTTCATCTGTATTTCTGGGTGGTTTCCTTCTTTTCCTCCCAGTTTTATACTCCCTGAAACCTTCCAGAACCTTCTAAGCACCTGACCTAGCCATGTACTACTGCCCCTGATTCATCACCCTTTTACTGCCAGAGTGATGTCATGCCACAGGCATTTGTCATATGCTTTTAGTAAGTTCGGCTTGATGTTCCTAAGCGAAGGCAAGTCACTCCGCCCTAGAGGTATATTCCCTAGACAGAACTGTTAGGTTTGTTCAACTTCATGTGTTCTGCAGACTATCACAGTCCTTAGAGCTTGTCTGATTGTCTCTTCTCTGTGAGCCTAGGCTGGCTCTTCGAAGGTATGATATCTCCTAAGACTTATTACGTTCTGCTGATGACATCGTCGATCATATGGCTCTAAGCGATGTCGCCGCTCTAAGACACTGCCAATCTCCTCCTTGGTGATGATAAGATACTGTAGATGACCTGCTAGTCGTCGTCTTAGGATGTTCAATGTGATTTAGGTGATGGTCAAGGTAACAGTGAGTGAATTAGATACAACTGATCGAGCTCTAAGCCCAAACCAGTTTGTCTTAACTCTAGTTTGACTGTCTGCTGGAGCAATATACTCCCTAAGCAACTCCACATGCCTCTTATGACATGGGGTACCTTCTAACCTGTAGGCTATCTCTTAGAGGGTCTTCCTCTTATTTAGGAGATGCCTGGAATATGCCTTAGGAGGTGTTTCGAAAGATTTCTAGCATTGGCCCTCCACCAGTCTTATCACCGAAAGAGCATGAATGAGGAGAAGAGATAGAAACATGTCAGTATCCAGTGGCCCCATGGCCCAAATAGCCTCATCCGCCCGTTTAATTTGGGTAATGGTGTCGGCCAGAGGGGTCTGGTGGCAAAACTGCAAGGACAGAGCCTCCTTGATGCAAGCGACTTGCGAAATGGGTCCGAGTTGCGTATGGCGTTTGTGTAAAGCCGCATATAACTCAGCAGTGGGCCTGGTACGAAAATCCCGAACAAAATCCAACTCGGATTCATCCAGATGTGCTGACATGAAAGAACGAACAGTGCGATCATTCATCCTCCAATTATTTGCGGACGTTGGGAAAAGAGAGGGATCAGGACTGACGTATGAGCAGTAATATACTCGGAGCCGGAAACATCACCTGACGGCAATGGTTTCCACTCAGTTCCACTGGAAGCCATTGAGCATAGCAGTGGATTCCGATAGAGTCGTGGTGACCAAAGCAAACCAGTGGTTGTCGATGGATGTAGGTACAAATGACAATCAGGTTTCCAGTCCGATCTAGCACCCTGTAAAGCACAGTAGAATCCATTGGTGTCCAAACAACCACTGGTTCCCAATGGACTCCGCTCAATTCCGATAGAATACATTGTACCTGTAATGTCTATCGGATACTGTTGCACTCCAACAAAAGACATCGGACTCCGATGTTAGTTATTTCCTTTTTGGGTATCTACCGTGACAATGCTTCGAGTGTTGTTTTTTTTTTCAAATCCAAGAGTTTTGGATTTTATTTGAGAGTCGGAATAGTTACATATCGATGAGTAAGGTATTAGCTACTTCAATATCTACTCTAGTTATGTGTTTCAACAGGGATAACGTCACTTTCCACCAAATCCCAGAATTCTTCATTCAGTTCTCTTCCCTTCGAATTGATTCGCTCCTCAACAATCTCCTTGTATAGGAGAAACAGGACATGAATAAAGAAGTCGAAATTAGTGGCGGTCATCTGTCGGAGCTGCGATTCAAAGCCATTCAACCAAGCATTGAATTGCTCTGCTGTTTCTGTATTGAAGGCTCGTGTTGAATGGACATTACCACTGTCATCCACCGATGTCAAGATGAGATCAGGTTGCGACCCATTGGTAGGCGCTGGATTGCACCAGAAGCGGCATAATAAATCACTCGCCTGATGTCCAATGTAATGCCAAGCATCAACAATGAATTTTGTCGAGGTAAGCCAGGAACTCTGTGGATTTTGAGTAACAATGTGTCGAAGGAGATCACAGGCTCGATCATAGACAAGGAAGCTGGGTTGCTTGTGTGGAAATCGGCTCCAGATCCTGTCAAGAATGCTAAGGACTTGGGGAAGACTTTCAGATCGATAACATTTTCCCCATCCAACAGGAATCCCACAAGCCCATTGAACTGTTTGAATGCAATAGACTGATTTTGAGCGAAAAGTGTGAACAACCTGATCACCAGGTGTTTCACCTAACATTGGTAAGTTGCGATTGATCTGAAGTGGGGGTTGAGGTGGAATTGGAGCTGTATTACCCGGATCGGTGTTGGCGGCCTGTGCCTGCTGCTGTTGACGACGTATGACCCTTTGAACTCCTGGGAATGACAGACGACTGAATCTGGCTTGATATCGTCTGTACCATTCTACATGAGAACGGTTGTCACATGTTTGTGAGGACTCCATAGTTGGCCGACCACATGGAATAATTCCACAGACATTGCGCATGTCTAAATGATCTGTGCAGAATCGCCCATTCTTATAGTTGACCAGCTCGCCATTACACAAATCAAGAGCACATTTCTGATTCATTAGATGGTAGGTAAAAAAAAAACTCGATGTCAAAACACTTACTCGATGACCGAAAGCTTTGCCATCCATCACACAGAGTCGAATATATCCTCGAGGCTCACCTTCAATTGCTTGCTGGGGTACATATGCAGGAATTTCTGTGGGAACCACCTGGGGCTGAATGCCATCAACTTCAGCCTGCTATAGGCCTCAGTCAATATATTGATCAACTGGAGTGAAAAAAACTCACTTCATCCTGTATTACTTCCGTAGGAATTTCTGCGATTCCATTGGGTTCATTACCCAGTTGGGCATTCTCATTGATGAGATCTGATGCGTAACGTTTGGGGTGAGTGCAATCAAGGCATCCATGGTGTATAGCTGATGCTATATAGCCCCCGTCTCGTCCCACTGCATTACGCACTGATTCGGCTAGCTCCTGAGAACTCGGATGTGCAGAGCAAGAGAAGGTGGAATCCAAAGAGTGTGCCACCAATAATCTACGTGAAAAGTGCTCCAGAAATAGTCTTTGTGATTGACGATGGGTTATTTTCCGGGGTGACACAGTGGATTCATTAATCCAATCTGCAAAGTTGGACCATCCTGCACGGAATCGCACCAAAGCCTTCTCTTGGGCAATTGCGATGTGCCGGTCCACCCATATCCCGTGTTTCGACACTCTGTATACCTCTGTGTCAAAATCGAAGCATTCTCTCCGATCACCATGGCCATCTCGAAAGGTAATCTTATCAGGATAATACTCTGCTTTGCAGCTTGAACAATGTGCTGTGAGAAGAGTGGCTTGACGCCACTGAAGAGTTCGGTCAAGTAGCCACACAGTCTCAGCCTTTTCTCGTCGCCGTAAAGAGAAGATCTTGTCTGGGTTCTGATTTGGGCAGAAAATACATGTCTTTTTCAAGGTGCAAAGGATTGGGGGAGCGGAAGGAAAATAAGATTTGGCATGATCGTATGGATTGGATGGGTCCAAACCCAGGAAATCGTACAGAACGGGGAGGTCTTGGCATATTGCATCAATAATACGATCTGTCTGATCTGATGTAAAAAAAGAATCCTGATGATCGGCAACTTTTCCTGCTGCTTGTTTGGCAAGATCGAGTGCTGTTTTGAACCAGGCTGTATGCACTGGCTGTCGTGGTTCCCTTCTCTGGTTTTCATGAAGTTTGAGTAAGGGATAAAGTGAGATTAATACAGCTAGGACCGAAAATGCCTCCAGAAGCGGAAAGTCACCAGGGACAAAGGTCTCTAATATGAATATGAGGTTGCGGATGGTGGCGGTCATGACGCAAGAAGTGTCTATGGTCTATTTAAAGACATTTGTTGTTAATTGGAATCAAGGTGGTCGCTATCTAACCGGCCCTTTCCCTTACTACTATGTTTGCTAACACCAGAACGCTTCTTCTTTTTCGGCTTCTCGATGCTTGAATCAGACTCCTCATCCTCACTATCAGACTCCGCAGCCTTCTTTTTCTTCTTCGTTTCCACCCCTCCATTGCCGAAATCTGTTTTCTGCGAGCCTGAGAGAAAGGCCTTCCATTGCGAAACAGTCATGTCCTTGAATTGCTCGGTCCCCTCAGCGTCACCTGCTGGATCTCTGACCCATTTAATTGCTGATTTGGACCGACTTTTTAGAGCCTCCTTGACCAACTTGTAATCACTTCCAACTTTGCTTGGAGCAATGTCAAGTGCCCAATAAATTGAGTTCTTCGTGAACGCCAGTCTGTCATAGGTCTGCCCGGGGTCTAAAAGCACATAATTCAGTAGTAATATGGTCAGAGATTGAAAGCATACCTTTAAGTATGTAACCTCCATTCCCGCCGAGTTTCATATCTTTGAGCAACTCAACCGCCTTCAACACTGTTTGATACCTCTCCATTTGGGGTCCAATCTGGTCTGCACGGTCCCAGCTGGCCTTCCAATCGAGACCCCTTTCTCTCAATATGTCAGACAGACGATTGATGACATCGCCCTCGATTGTTCCTGGCTTTGGTTTGGCCGACCTCTCTGTCTTCTCAGTGAGACAATCAGCTGCTCGTTTCTGAGCCTCAACTAGCGGAAAGGATGTGCTTGCGGTTGCCGAAGTCTATAATAATTCCAATCAGGAAAATCGAAACCGGTAACTCACATCGTTACATACCGCATGACCTTGACCTGGAGTCCAAAGAAGGCTGCAGAAGAAGGTTCCGTTGGATTTTGTGAGCTCGTAATCATTGGCAATCGGGAATTTGAGATTCGGAACCTCCTGTCCCTGAACAAAAGTGTCGACCGTGCCAAGTGAAATGGCAGTCGGCTGCTGTTGCTGATCTCCGGGAATAGGAACACCGGGACGTTGGATACGACCTCCACGTTCTGCCGCATATCATGAAAGGTACAAATTGTATAAGGGAATACTCACGCTTCATCGGAGAAAAATTTTGTACTACCTCAGGAACGATCTTGGATAGTTTGCCAATATACTTGTGTTCTCCACTTCGAGTACGCTCCGTGGTCATGTTAGCCGACGTGCCGGCTATGAGAATTTGATCAAGTGGCGCATTGGCATTGGTGGTATCCTGAATGGAGATCGTGACTTCGCGAATGGCAAGTTAGTCAACATTACAAAGTCTGCAAGACTTACTTGGACCATATACTCGTTCCGACGATGGATCAAACTCAGCCGGTGTGACAGAATCAAAACCGGCGCCAAGTAGAAGAGACTTCTCGCTTGAACTTGGAGACGCTGCAGGTGGACTTGGAGCTGAAAGAGGGTTCGCCCCAGCTGGGAGTGAGCTTCTGGAATCGTCCTCATCAGCATCAAAGTTGCTGTCATCATCAGACACAGCCGTCTGCCGTTCTGCTTAATATTCAGTAGATAATGACAAGCCAAGTAGAAAACTCACTTTCACGACCTGTTACATTAATACTGACAAGCCGGCTATATTGGGCAGGAGGATCCGTCGTCAGCTTAGCGTCCAGAAGTTTTTTATGTGCGCTGGAAACGGGGCATTAGGATGCATTGCCTATAAAGGTATAACCCACCCAGTTGCCCGACTTGGTGCTTGGACAGCGGCCATGGAGTCTTCTGCATCTTTCTCGGCACTCGTTTTGGTATTAGATACATTTTTGGAAGCAGACGTGAGGAATACGGCCAGTTCCGGATGCTCGCGGGTGACTGTTGCGGCATTTGCACTGATGTGAGCCAGAACCCGCTCGATAAGGTCAGCTTTGGAGCCAGCCTGCTTCAATCCTAGTGTTTTTGCAACAGTCTTGAGTTTGTCTCGTGTGTAGGCCTTGTCGATGGCGCTATGGAACGGATTCTGCGTAGTTCCGGTCATGGCCAGAAGCAAGAAAATTTGTCTGACTAACCACGTAGTGACCGTATCAAATCAGAACGGAAAGTATCGGATGCCAACGAGTCTCGTGGTCAAATTCCACCAGTGTGCATTGTAAGCTATTGAAAGCTATCGGAAATATGAGTTTCAGTGGAAACCAATAGGGGTTGATGGACGTACTAATGAGATCAGTCACAACGTGACAAATGGTGTTGCCGGTCACTGGTTGCCGATCATAACCGGTAGTTACCGGTGTCTACTGGTGTCTACTGGTGTCTACTGGCGAACATTCCCGCTCCGCGCATATAACTCCGTATGAGGTGATAAGGTGATCAGCGAGGGACCCGTAGCAGCCGAGAACCGTTTCCAGATGACGATCCCATGTGTTGAAATTGCGATCAACAAGGGACAGCACAGGAGCGTCTGTAGGCCAAGAGCTGGGGGGCAGATTGACACTACGAATAGACAGGTTACTGACATCAAGAAGATGCAGCTTCTCAGCCTCTTCACGACGTGCTCGAGTATTTGGAGTAAGATTAATGGGAGAGGTGAGTCCACCACCACCACCGGACTGTGGGGAGGGCTTTGTGGGCATGGTGGGGACGGGCAAAAGTTTTGATAGATGAAAAATTCCGTGGACACAGATGACGTGGCAAGGAAAAAACCACGCAAATGTGCACAATCGGGATAGATATCGGCGAGTCGAAGAAAAGACTACCGGTGAGACAATATCAAAGACAGGCGGCCGCCTCAAAAGCCCATAACCTGTTGAAATGGGACACCTGTGATATAGAATACGCTCAGCGTTGTGATAGACAAACGACTCTTATTATGTACCTGTGATACAGAATACACTACAGGTACTTTCAGTATGATATTTATGTTAGACGGAATGGACTGTACCTCAGCGTTGTGATAGACAAACGACTGAGGTTCAGGTCATGCATCCACGACTTAAGTATCACAGATGAGTCACGTGTAAATGACACTCAACATGTCACAGGTCTAGTTATATGCTTTATCTTTAATGATACGATCCTAAAAAATGTCCCACTACGTAGAAACCATGCTCAGTTATCAAACACGAAAATTGTTTCTGGCCGAGGTTGATGAACTGTCAACTATAAATATAACTCACAGACGCCAGCGAGCGGCAAGGCCCGCTACCGATGGCTAATTATATATTTAATTTGAATCTCAGCGCCAATCCATCCCTCTCAGTGTCCTTCATTCCATGTAAGTAGTGTTTGTTCTAGCCTTGGGGCAACACTCTCTATAGGCCTAAATGCTCCATATCATTAATGGTCTGAGAACTCCAGGATAGAAGAGCGACAGTTGTATAAAGGAGAGCGGTCTATAAAGGAGATCAGCATGACAAAGCAGATCGGTTGCACGACATATATCATATTAATATTATTATTATATGTGATCATCAGGCAACGACTCCCACGGACCGAAATCTCTTCCCTCAGCCAAAATCGAAATTTAGGGCGCCCTAACTAGCCCATTACTAAAGGTAGCGGGAATATTTTTTGTTCTGAAATCAGTGCCAAACTCGCTTTTGAACTGTCAAGTGCTAACAGTGATGTGGTTTGACACTGTCAACTGTCAACAGTGAACTTGAAATGAACATCTTAGTGTCTAGTATCTTAAATGATGTTACAGTATAATAAGTGAAGTATTGATTGATCACTTGCAACTGCAGACTACTCATCAGTGCTCACTGGTGGCAAGATTGTCTGGAGGTACGCAGTGCCTTGACCCATTTAGGCAATACAGCGCTTGCCCGACACTTGCCTTTTTAGACCTTATC
This sequence comes from Megacollybia marginata, assembly GCA_003313965.1. NCBI lineage: Eukaryota > Fungi > Basidiomycota > Agaricomycetes > Agaricales > Porotheleaceae > Megacollybia > Megacollybia marginata. Next base: position 15,757 of record QLOY01001193.1, read on the forward strand.
CTCCAAAACTCAGTTGCCGATTGGTGAGACACCTTCACTAGAAAGTGCATGATTCTGCACTTCTGACTCTCACTTATATTACAGCTGTTTGCATAAACCTTGACACTAATATACTCACATTTAAATCTCGAATTTCAAGTTTTGCTCGTACCAGTAGCTTTAGATTCTCTACATGCAGCTCAAATTCAATCGATTTATTCATAAAAATTCCAACTGTGTGCCAAGGTTTATGCAAACAGCTGTAAAGTTTTTGCAGATTCAATTTTTTTCTCTTATCACCATGTAAGCAAAGTACTTGAAACCGACGCCAGCGGTTTAACAACCGATTATGGGAATCAGCGCCATGCGAAAGTATCCCAAAATAGGCATCACAACAATCCAGTGACCAGATGCCGAGTCTTGGGAAATTCTCCTAAAAGGGTGTCTGGAAGCTAGCACCCGGTTGATTAGTGAGGCTTAGTGCCAGTTAGCAGTTGACATTACACCAGTACGTACTTGACAGTTGACATCCGAATTTAGAATGAAAAATAAGGTCGTAGTCAACTGATTAGGAAAAGCCAAGTTGGACTTACGGTTGCAGATGCGAAGCCTGAATGATGCATATTACAAAAAAAGTGTCATTACAAGGAATGATAAAGGATACATACACTCTTCGACTGTTTATCACCCCCCGACTAAATAAATGTCCAATGCTCACCCGCTGTAGCTAATAGCCCATAGCCGATTTAAACAATCCAGTTAAAAGTGAACGTGATTTGAGTAATCTTGACAACCAATCACCAATAACGATACCCCAAAGGAAGGGGAAGTAACCACGGCCACCATTCTAAAGTTATGAATCAATTTTAGCCTAGGATAAACATACGCGATGAAAAACATTACCCTTCCATTAGTCATCAAGATAATTTCAGGTTTTCCAGTATACTCCGTTAATTTCGCCTGTTTGCCTGCATTCAACAACGCAATGACATTGGCGGCAGCCACAGGTGCATGTCCTCTGGAGGCTTTTGCCGATTGTTTCTGTTCTGGTATATCGATAATATCACCAACGGCGAATATATTTGAATGAGAGATGAGTTGCAAAGTCTTCCTCACTTTGACATAGTCGGAAGAGTTGACGACGGAGTCGCCTAGAGAGGAGATGATGAACGATGTATTGGGTTTGGGACCGGTTGCTCGTAACTAGAGTGCAGAACGTTAAATGCTAATATTTTTACTGGAAAGAAATGCCCTACAATAAGGTCTGCATTGAGGGACTGTCCACTTCGCGTATTTACTGCGTTTTTTGATGGGTCAACTTCGGTGTGTTGGTCGATAAAATCATTCAGGATAACACTGACTCCTCGCTTTGAGATGGCGTCCTGAACAACATCTTAGCACTCGAACTTTACCATAATGAGACGTACATGAAGGGATTTGCGGAACTTAAGTGGATACGCGTCATTGAGGAGCTCATCGTTGCCTTGGACGATGGTAACGTTTTTGTTCTGAGCTGTGGTAAGACAAAAAACAATATGTTTGACGTGGTACCGTACTGGATAAACATCCTTAATCTCCCCCGACAATTCTATAAGCTTATAAATATACCTATGATGGCAAACGGAAAAGTAAAATACGAGACGTACCGACACCTACAGCTCCTCCACCAGCGATGATGATATCCTTGGCGTTCCTAATTTTACTTCGTATGTCTTCTCTGAAAGAGGCGAACTGCTCCACATGATCAGGGTATTGAATCAAGGGGGGCCATATGGAACCAGTTGCAAGGACAAGAATGTGAAACGAGATATTCTGATCATTATCGAGGATGACTCGGCCACCATCGGTCGCTGAATCTACTTCGATGGCTTTTACAGACCCTTGTACGTGGCCGCCGATGCCTTTTGCAAAAACTCGGTCGAAGGGGAGGAAAGCAGCGTTTTCAATTTCTTTAGATTCTTCGACTGCGGGACGGAGGGAAGCAACCAGCCATATACCTACAGAACGCTTGTCAACAAGAATTAACTAGAGGAAAAATCAGTTCCGAGAGAAAAATACGAGGAGTGACTCACGTTATGTTTTGACGGGTCTAGCTTTGTGGAAAGCAGCCGGGCAACATTAATACCTCCAGAACCACCACCAACGACGACGACGGTACGCTTTCCTTGGGATGTGAACATATCACGATTCACCGCAGTGTATGTGAGAGCATAAGTATGAGAACCCTTGCCGAATTGCCGAAATGTGGATTCTTAGATTCTTATGCACAGGCTGTCAGGCGAGAACTTCACATACCAACGCTTGGGTGCATCAACAAGTCATCAAGTCCGAGGTTCAGCGCTGGGCGCTGATCAGTGATCCTTCCCTTCCGCACTAACGTCAGTGACTCAGGCTGAGCATGAGGTGATTGACGTGAGTCACGTGACTCTGTCAAATTCGCTAACTCAGGCACATCGGGAGTCCAGTATTTTTAGAATAGTACACGTGTGACGTGATGGGTAACGGTTTAGCAGTTTAGAGCGCAAACTTGCGCAAATCCACGCCCTAATATGTGGTACTACACCATTGCATTCGGCCTGTGCGTAGCACTCCTTGTTTTTACCACGAAACGCCAACGAACGGCTCCTCTCCCTCCTCGCCCGCGTGGTTGGCCCATAGTTGGCAATCTCTTTGACTTACCACAAGCTGGAGACCCTATTCCTTGGCTATCTCACCGTGATATCTACGGTATTGTTGATTCAATCATTGACTGGCAAATTCGCAAATGAAGTTAAAATAATGGCAGGACCGATCAGCTGCGTCCAAGTACTGGGCAAAACCATAGTCTTGCTTAATGACCTGCGCACAGCGACCGACCTCTTGGACAAAAGGTCTTCAAATTACTCTGGTAGACCCATATTCCCCTTTGCTGGGACATTGTGCGTGAACAGTCGTGACACCACAATTTCTAATTTCCGAGTCATTTAGGGTCGGCTGGGACCAACAACTTATTATGTCACAATACGGTCAACATTTTAAGACGATGAGGAGACTTCTCAAGGCGCACATAGGCACAAGCACGGCTATTAAAAATTTCGAACCTCTGCAGGAAGCGGAAACACGATGGCTTCTATCTCGGATACTCGATAAACCAGAGAATATCATGGCCGATATTCGTCTGTAAGTTGTCATCTTCATTTTCATTTTCATTCTGTGCATTATTATCTGAAATTCGATAGTGCGGCAGGTTCGATATTCCTTCAGATATCGCACGGATACAAGATTGCGTTTGATGAGCCGGATCCGTTGGTGAACTTGGTCGAAACCGCTGCAGAAGAGTTCTACCATGCAACAATGCCGGGGACGTGGCTGGTTGATATTTTTTCTTCATGTAACGAGCACTCCTTTTTCTTGTCTTAATGAAGCTAATAATATTTAAGTGCAGCACATTCCCTCCTGGATGCCTGGATCAGGCTTCAAAAAAGTTGCGTCAATCTATCGATCACACAATTTTGAGCAAACTGAAAGGCCTTATACATTCGTCAAGCGACAAATGGTATGTGCACTTCTACTGTCTAGTGTGCACACTCTAAGGGAGCCTATTAGAAGGAGGGAATTGCTTTGACTTCATTCACCTCTGCAGCCTTAAGCGACGGCGTGAATCCAGAAACCGAGCATGCTATCAAATTTGCTGCGACCGGCATTTATGGCGGTGGCTCAGATCCTGTAAGCATAGATAGTCTATCAGTACCTATCATTGATATTCCTTTTTTACCAGATAGTGGCAACACTCAAGACCTTCCTATTGCTAATGATCATTCATCCGGAGTGCCAGCGGCGGGCACAAGAGGAACTCGACTTGGTCGTTGGTTCGAAACGTTTGCCCATTTTCAGCGATCGGGCTCGTCTCCCGTACATTGATGCCATAATCAAAGAAGTTCTCAGGTGGCACACCGTCGGTCGTATTGGTAATTATTTCGTACTTTTCAGGCAAAGTGAAATAACCCTACTTAAATACTGTAGGTATCCCTCACAGACTTATCGAAGACGACTATTACAACGGGTATCTTATCCCCAAGGACTCCATTGTTATACCTCATATGTGGTTAGTGAACGGATATGAGATAGATTCGATAGTGTCTGAAGGCTTTGAAGGCATATCACTCATGATTCAACCATGTACAAAGACCCGACAGTGTTCCGACCGACCCGCTTCATGGCGTCGGAGGGTAGTGAGCCGGAGTTGGACCCCAACAAGTACTTGTACGGGTTTGGAAGAAGGCTAGAGTGCTATGGACTTCTTTAACGATCATTTACCAAACTCTTCTAGAGCTTGCCCCGGACAAATTGTAGCAAACGCCCACCTCTTCATAACATGTGCCATGTTCTTATCGGTCTTCAATATCCACAAAGCTAGGGATAGCAATGGAGTGGAGATTGAGCCCAGCTGCGAGTTCACAGGTGGTACTGTTAGGTATGTGGCGGTGTCAAATTCCCCTACAATGCCAATACTAATTATTGACTTATAGCCACCCTGCTCGCTTTCCCTTTATCATCACACCCCGTTCAGAAGAAGCAAGGTCTCTGATTGCTAGCATGCGAGAGGGGTTGGAGTTGAGATATAGCAATGCTGATGATCTATAGATTGCGACTTGAGACTGTACTCCAATGGCGGTTGTGAATATTGTTTTTGGTGACTCGACGGACTGTTCGATCCGAACGAATGCTCACACGATGTCTACACTTGCGTTGCAGCGGCCGGGTAGTTCCAGTACTGTAGAATCGAACTGGGAAGCTTACCGTGTCAATGTTTTCCCGTTCATCAATTCTTGTATCGCTTTGAGTGGCACTTCTTACCCACACCGTGGAGTTTGTTCGGATGTGTCTAGGTAAGTCTCGCTTCCTTTACTATCGGAATTTCTATTTCAAGGGGGTCACGGAAATCAAAAATCCTATAGGAGGTCGCAGTAGAAATTTGAGCCTGGTATGGGACCCCTCCCTCCCCTCCTTCCTTATAAGGCAACCACGTGATGTGATAAGATTAGATATGTTCCCAATATAGACAATATATCAGTATCATGTCAGATAATATGTCAGATACTGTTACCACAAGCTGAGTTTGGTGTGATATGGACTCCCTTTGTCTATAATAAATCATATTACATTGGCGGAAGTCATCATGTGACCTGACTCATCACTTACATCAGTCCTAAACTGGCCTCAGGGTATGGTAGAGAGCTCACAGATAGCTTTAAGAGCTGTTTGAAGTATCTAAAAGTGCTCTGGAAGCAGCCCATGACCAAGGTTGCATTAGAAATTTCAGTGACCTTTGGACCCTCCCTCCCCCCTACCCCAGGTGCAGGATTTTAATCCTGTGACCGAGTGATGCCGAATTGCGTGTTATTGTGGGATTCCTTTTAAGGAAACCTGCTGTGGGATTACACTTTTTTTCAGATTTCCCTGTGGCATTGGGCTTTCTGCTGTGGGATTACCATAATATGTGTGGGATTACATTTTAAGACATTGTCACAGACTTGATATTGTATAATAATATACACAATACAATTTTGGGGCCTTGGGCCCACCATTAACGCATGAAAGGTACGACACATGGTGCGAAAACCCGTAGGTATGCACTCAAGCTGGTTGAGCAGAGGGAGGGTCTTCAGCTGAAGAGATTTTAGTAGCTTTGTTTCAGCAGCTGGGAATATAGAGTTCGACTCTGCCGAGTTGCTGGATACCTCTGAATTGAATGTGTCTAGATGGTCTACGAGAGATTTGCGGAACTTGTAGAAAGGGAGGAGGAGGTATGGATGGACCCTTCCCATTCCAGTACAAAACTGGGTGTCGGTGACTGTGAAGTCATTGCGCTCAGGTAGATTCCACAAAAATTGCCGTTCTGAGCTCTGAAGCTCATGCTCATGAAGATGAATGAAGGGTAGATGTGGAAGCAACACGTTGTGAGGCTGAACCGTCGCAGGAAGGAGTGAAGGCTGGTCAAGTTGTGAGAGGACACGTTCGAGATTTCATTGCAGGTTGTATAGAATTTCATTTGAGATAGTAGAGTTTTGTTTGAGATAGGCAGTACTTGATTTGAGTACCACTGTGACTGTCATCTATGGTGAACCGTCACAGGAAGGAGGGGCGAATAGAAAGACTGTTCAATTTGTTAGTGAGGACAATGAGCAATTTGGTACTTACCGGTACAGATGATTCGTTGGGCAGAAAGGTACTTGATGGTGTTTGCGTGAATCACAAAGAGTGACATGTCACATTACAAATCACAAGTCACCTCCTGCCTCCTCTCAAATGACGGTTCACCGTCACATCCCAATTAATAACATTTTCCATGATCAAAAATTGTAAGAGACCACTTCTAATGTCAACTAAGGCTACAATTATATCAAAAACATAGTATTTTACCTACTGGACAAATGAAAAGGAAATGAAAATGAAATGAAAAAGAAACTAATAGATAAATTCTGTTCATAACATTTTTCTCCTTAGAAACCCCGGAGATGTGGTTTTCCCCTCTCACATTCAAACTTTTCAAGAACGAGACATTTGTCTTCATGCCGCTGCAATCCAACCCCACATTCAAAGACATCTTGAATTTTAGACACTGGGTACGTCACAAGCAGCCGATAACCCAAAGACCTCAACTCTGTCGTAGCTCCTACCACACCCGCTCGTGTCAGATCCCTTCTTCTCAATGGACACTGCCAATGCATGGTTATGCGAGGTGGCCCTACAGCTATTCCTGAAATCAACTCAGCCTACTCTCAATGTCGGTCTTGTCAATCCACCTCTCAATGCATCGTCACCAGAGGCCAGTTCCCCGTTAAAATGAGTGGAGACTTTGTTTAAGAAAGTGCTCAGATGCTGGAGTGCGAGACTGCAGGCTTAGGTGCCAGTAGTTAAACAGTGGACTTAGGTGCGCTTAGGAGGATGACTCCTTAGTGCAGGTGGCGACAAGTGCAGAGGAACTGTTCTGGCTATTAAGCAGTACTGAGTTCGATGGCAACGGGTGCGGCCTTGAGGATATGGGAGAGGATGAGGTACTAAGTCGGTGACTCACATGCAAGTTTACTTCAGTGACTACAGGAACTGTTCTGGCCCTTAGGCGGTACTGGGTTCACTTAACTTCAAGTTGACGATGCCCTAAGCGATAACACTCAGACACTCCATGATGCAGATGTTCCCTAAACAGTACTAGTGAGTCTTAGATGCAGCAATTTCTCGTGCGATTAGATGCTATGTAATCTGGTGGTTCAAAATGCAAGGTAGTATATACCTGCAAAATACACGCTGTTCTGTCTTCGTCTGTATTCTGTATTCTTTCTTCATTTCCTCCCAGTTTTATACTCCCTAATTCCTTCTAGAACCTTCTAAACACCTGACTAGTATGTGTATGTGCCATCCTGATTCCTCATCCTTTTTACTGCTGCAGGAGTGCCGTGCCATAGGAATGTGTCAAACTGATCTAGTAATCTCAGCATGACATGTCGATCCTGCCTTTAAGCGATGGCTGCATACTGCCGGTGTCGTATTCATGTACCTAAGACAACTTAGTTAGTAGGCAGTCTTACTGTGCTCCTTCTGAACGAGACACATCTATCAGATAGCCTGCCAGTACTCTCTTAGAAAGCCCCCAGTAGTAAGTCTTATCGTCAGGACTCCCTGGACTCTCTCTTGTTACACTGTCGGCATACTGCCTGATCGATCATCTCCTAAGCAACCTGTCAGTTTAAGACATCCTCGATCTCGTTCTAAAAGATATGACTTCGACACTGGGCGCTGGCTATTTAGTTCTGTAGACTTTCAATATGATGTATATTGTGGTCAAGGTGACAATGAGTGACTTAGATACAATTGACCGAGCCTTAGGCCCAAGCCAACTTGTCTTAAGTCTGATTTGACCGCCTGCAGGATGATATACTCCGCAATCGACACCACATGCCTCTTATGACATGGGGTACCTTCTAACCTATAGGCTAGTCTCTAAGAGGGTCTTCCTCTTGATTAGGAGATGCCTGGAATTCGCCTTAGGAGGCGTTTCAAAAGATTTCCAGCCTTTGCCAACTAGTGGTCTTATCAACAGTTCAGTTGATACCAAGAAAGCCTGAATGTGTTCAAACATGTTCAAACCTCTGAACTGATCAACTGAATGACTGAACAACCTGGAGAAGCGGCCTGCACTTCAAGTAAGTATCTCGTGCACAAATCAAAATTTTTAGTTGGCAGCACTTGGCACACTTCTCCCAAGCTCATAGTCCTGGCCAGTGCTCTGGTAATTGTTCAGTATAATGAGCCCATGAACTTGAATCCGTGCCCATCAGGATATACAACACATCTCCCTTCAAGTGTTCTGGAACCTGGGATAACCAACGTGTTTGGAGGGAACGTCTGTGAGAGATGCATCTTTAGAGGTCCGAATCTGTTTTCTGAGTCTGCTAAGCACGAGAATTCATATGCAGCCTTATACTCAAAAGCGGCACATACCTTGAGAAAGAGACTCAAGAACCAACTTATTTTTGTACACCTAAGTCGCATGTTGTGGACTGGCTGGTGTAATCTTGTGCCTTAACAATGTAGACAAGACTTGTTCATGACATACTAGGCTTGCTCAAGAAAGCTGTTGTTCAACTGTAAGTCTTGTAATCTCAGATTTATCAACATACTTTTGCACTTCACAGTTACTGTTCCTATCTGGACCTTCAGCTCGTTTAAAGAAATGTGTAAAATCATAGATATGCTCAATATTGAATGTATACCATCCAATTGTAAGTTCTACTTATTATTTTGGTCAAACAGCATCTTGCTTGCTGCTGCAAAAGGTATTGATGTTTGGGTTCAATCAGGAGCCAAACACTCTTTTTTTCTTCAAACTCGAGATCTATACATTTAGGTTACATGGATTAGCTTCTAAATCAATGTATATGCTTGTCTGTACCCCTCACACACACCAGGAACCTCAATACTATCGTTTGGTTTCACTCTCAGCCAATCTGCAGCCTTTGCCACCAAAATATAGCTCACTGAATACATTGGTATATGCTGAAATAACTACTGGAACTTGTTTATTAGACTAATACCTAACTTTTCTTCATTCCCAAATTGAAATTGTTGGTGTAGCTTTTTTTTGTAGTACCACCAGAAAGGTGCTTAAAAACAGTTTTTGGGAATCAATCACTTCCTGTTTCATATTTTTATCAAAAAATCAAAATCTGTCATGAAGAAAATGTTCATTTATGTATTTTATTATTTTCATGATTTTAGGTGGAGGTGATGAAGAGTGATTGAGCATTCTTTTGAGGTCTGTTTTGTGAACCAAGCCTTATAGGCAGCCAAACAAGTGCAAATAGGCTGATTTATTTACAGGCAGTGCCCATCCCCAATGACAGTTGATCACTACTATATTAGAGTCTGATGTAAGATGCGCCCTTGTAACCGTAGCTCAGCAATAGCCATATATAGGCAAAGGATTTGTCATTATCTGATTTAAATAGCTTGGTCTGCCTGTTCCTCAATAGTTTTATCCTCAGAAATTGTACAGTTTGTTACTCTAAAGCATATGTATTGGCTCCAGCCATGATCTGGCTCACAGGTTGAGGCCAATGCATGCCAGACACGGCAGGCAAATATTTATAGATACGTTGATAAGACCGCTAGGCGGCTAGGGCTGAAAGTCTTTCAAAATACAGCTTAAGACAAATTCCAGGCATCCCCTAAACAAGAGAAAGACTCTCTAAGGGATAAGCCTGTAGGTTAGAAGGTACCCCATGTCATAAGAGGCATGTGGTGTCGAATAACGAGCACACTACTCGAACGGATGGTCAAACTAGAGTTAAGACGAGCTGGCTTGGGCTTAAAGCTCGGTCAGCTGTATCTAACTCACATGCCGTTACCTTGACCATTATCTACACTATAACAAAAGTCTTAAAGCCATAGTCAGCCAGTAGAGGTTAGGATATCTCTCTCAGAGATAGATTGGGGAAGTCTTAAAGCGGCAGGTATGACTTAGGAACGAGTCCGGGTAGCAATGATGCCGGTGGTATAACGTTATCGTTATGCGGAGGACTAGACAAAGATAAATCCTCGAGGGAGTCAGTCGAAGCGCTTCTCAGCAGTAGAGAAACAAAATAAGGAAGCGTTGGAGACAGTGCAGAGCACACACAACAAGGCTGCCTACTAACTCTATTGAATTAGGGACCCGAGTACGACACCAGCAACCTTCCTCCATCGCTTAAGGAGGATCGACGTGTCATGCCGAGATGACAACACTGGATTGACACATATCTATGGCACAGCACTCCTACAGCAGTAAAAGGATGAGGAATCAGACAGGCACATACGCATACAGGTCAGGTGTTTAGAAGGTTCTGGAAGGATTCAGACAGTATAAAGCTGGGAGGAAATAGGAAGTAAAAGGCAGAATACAGACGAAGACAGAACAGCATGTATTTCGCAGGTATATACTACCTTGCATTTTGAACCACAGATTACATAGCATCTAATCGCACGAGAAACTGCTGCGTTTAAGACTAACTAGTACCGCTTTAGGGAACGTTTGCATCGTAGAGTGTCCGGGCACTCCTGTCCAGACATCGTCAACTTGAAGTTAAGTGAACTCAGTACCGCCTGCGGGCCAGAACAGTTCCAGTAGTCACCGAAGTAAACTTGTGTGCGAGTCACCGACTTAGTACCTCATCCTCTCCCGTATCCTCAAGGCCGCACTCATTGCCAATGGACTTAGTACCGCTTAACAGCCAGAACAGTTCCTCCGCACTTGCCGCCGCTTGCCTTAAGGAGTCATTCCCTAAGCACATCCAAGACCAGTGTTCCTCACATTGGCAAACTAAGTCCACAGTCTCAAACTCTGGCACCTTGAGCACTTCTAGAGAAGTCTCCATTCGTTCTAAAGAACACCCTCCTTCATTGTTTCGCACAGTGACCCTTGAGATCTCCTAATCAGAGTCTCACCCGCAACGCTTAGGTCTTACCTAACGATTTTAATCGGAACATCATAGTTCGCTTAAGTCAACTCGAAGCGTGTCTCTTTTGTAGTTAAACCGGTCTCACGTACTTACAAGGGGATAGAACATCTCTGTTACTTAGAAGAAGCGTCAGGGCGGTACTTAGAGAGTGCTACCTTTTGTGTTGGGTTGTTTGGTTGTGGTTTAGTTACCTTGCCTCCTTTGCTTAGGCAGTTCGTTCTTAGTAGCGTAGTCGGCCCGCCTCATTTTCCCGTCACTGCACGGTGAGGTTCCCTTTCAACATAAATCACGTCACATGGAGTTCAAACATGAGCTACAGTTCGGACCCCAGAAACGCAATCAGTGTTCACTACATGACTCTGTTGAATGAAAACAAACATAGTGAGACACTGAGAGGCATTGGCAGTAGTCTATTTGTTGTTTGGGGGGTGTTGACTGGCAACTCACCTGATTACATAATCTTCGAAATCAATATTCAGCCACTGCAGATCACTACAGATTGCTAGGACCAACATACACATCAAATGGGTCATCTGAGAGCCAAAGTTAATCAAATTAGCATGCTTGCTGAGGTATGAGCATATAATATGGTCCTTGTCACAGTGTTGTGACTTGGTTGTAACACATTTTGGGATGGCTACTGGAGCTCATTTCATACCTTTATTGGTCTCTATAAGTGTCATAAAAGACTGATAGATACAGTATCAGTAGCTCCTAGTCCTTAGTTTGTTCTAGAGAGACCATAAATCAAAAAGATGATTATATAATCAAGTCAGTCACCAGTAAATGGGGTCACATTTTCAACAGACTCAATACATATCACACATCCAAATTTCATTAGTCTGTTTAGAAGAGACTATGTTGGCGGGGATGTTGGAGGCTAAATTTGGGTGGTCATGTGCAGTATGGGATGGTGGGTGAATAGTGTTCACTATGAGATAAACATAACAACAATGATTGAAGTCCAGAAATTAATCAATTGATCAAGTTGATGCAACATTGATGCCTTGGGGAATGTCAAGGACTATCAGTGGTGTGAAAAACCCTGTCCAGTCCACAGTAAGGGGGAACTGGACTGGCATCGGGTTGGTCAGTTCACTGTGACCACCTTTGACATTCAATATTCAATCACAGTTCCTGGTCAGTGATGGCTATTATCCTGATGTCATTAGTGAGGCTACACCGCTATGGGGATGCATCGTGTGGGCTGCTGCACTCAAGGACTTACATATTCTGCAAGCTGATGTGTATGGAACCAGGTGGCATAAATTTTTAGTTGACCTCATAAAACCTAGGCTGCTGGTGGGTTTTCTGACCACTGAATGATAATTGTTGGACCATACTGTACAGTTACAAGGTCTACTTCACTGATTATGGACTTGTAGATATTTTTGCTTTTCAGTCACGTGCATCTTCAGTGGTTTATCTGATACTACTGAAGACGGTTTGTACAGTCAATAGCTTCTGTCTTACTCTACTGACTGTGTATCATTCTGCTTAGTAGGTAATACAGTGGTGTTGAGCTGGTGATGGCGATGTCACTATCATGTGACTGTACATAAACAGTGTTTGGTGTGGATTGCCTTTTCCTCAGTCGTTCTATCACAGACTGAGGTAGGCTATCCAAACTACAAGACGACCACAAACTAATAATTACATAGCTAATAAGTGTCGTCTATAGTCTCCATTTTCAACAGGTTATGGGCGTTTTTTGAACGTGGTGCCTCAACACGACACAACTTATCTCGCTGTTGTTTTTCCCTCGACTCACTGATTTTTCCCGCCGCGTATCCCGCTGGCGGCATTTTTTTTTGACTTCCTCGACATCTCGACATCTGGCTTTCTAAATATGCCTACGAAACCCACCGCAAAAGATGAACCATCCAGCGGAGACGTGAAGACCCCTCAGGCCTCTAGACCAGGTCAGAGGGATGATGAAATGTCACCTCAGACGCGTGCCGATTTTGCGACCTTTATTAAACAGCGTCACTCAAAAAACCTGATTGATGATGCCGTCCGTCTTGACAAGACGCACCCGTCTGTCATTCACCAATCCATCTCATCCTCCGCATGGATCCAAAATATGCCTACCCTCGACTATTCCGCAAGGACCTGGATTGAATGGGATCGCAGCCTTCGTACTTCACTTGGGATGTATGGTTTTCTCTGCCTACATCTGGATGAAATGTATACACCCCCCGATTTCTCTGCAGAACCGGTTGCTTTTCGGAATTGGAATATGAATGATCGAGCAGTGTGTTCTTTCATGCGCTCGAAAATGTCTTCTATCGAGCAAGACTTCGTGAAAGACCCCGACCTCACAGCTTCCGAGATGTATCTTAGCCTGAAGACCCGCCATGAACAGCGTGGGCCTACTTCTCAGATCACCATGATTGCTGACGCTCTTGCCATCGATTTTCAATGTAACATTCCGCTGGATCAGACTGTTCAGCGTATCTGTGCAGCTAACGATGCTATTTGGGTGATGGGTGCTCCTTCCGCCGAGGTTTTTCTATCCTTACTTCTGGTACGCGCTCTCAAAAAGCATTACCCGTCTCTTTACCGCGACATCGATAACTCCTTGGCAGGGGCCACAAAGCAATCCCCGTTTACATCGACATCGATCATCAACCGTATCGCCAGAGAACAAGTGGATCTGAAGGAACCGGAGGTTTCCTCGGTTGAAGCTCATGTCGCTCAATCTTCTTCCAAGCCGCAGCCTAAATGCAAGAATACGAAGTGCGGACGCGAAGGGCATACTTTGCTGTATTGCGTGAAGGAAGGAGGAGGTATGGCTGGTAAAACGGTGGCTGAGGCTCGAGCTAAGTACAGGGAGGATTGCAAATCTAGACCTTCTACGTCAACGAAGGAGGCTCTTTCTGCAGAGGCTCACTTCACGTCCCTCACCTCCCTATCAACCTCGCCTATATCGTCCATTATCGATGCTCGCGTCCAATCTTCCATGACGGCGGCAGACATTAGCGAGTATGAGGCCTCTCTCCTACTCACAGATCCGTCCCCGTATGCTGCGGTTGACTGGCGTTCAGCTGGGAGGACAGAATTGGCCTTGGAAGCAATGATTGCATCACTGATACCTTCCAACACGAGATATTCTCTCGTGAGTTCAGATTCTCCATACCTTTCTGACTCCTGTGCATCTATCCACATTTCCTGTGAACGTGGGGATTTCATCACCCTTAAACCTCTCGTCACACCTCACCGCGTATGAGGCTTGGGTGGGAGTACTGTGGAAGCAACAGGTATCGGCGCCGTTAAGATCAAAATGGCTAAAGGCTCTTTCCTCTTGCTTGAACCTGCCTTGTTCATCCCCACTAGCACCATTCGCTTGATCTCGGTGGCCCTCCTTGCCAAAGCAGGTTTTGTCACCTCGTTTGATTACCCATGCTCCGAAATTCGAAACAAACGAGCGAATAATGCTCCCGTGGCTACTGGCGAAATCATCCCCGGTCGAAATGTTTACAAGCTAAACCATCTTTCCATAGTTCGTCCTCCAATCCGGTCTGGCGATGACTATCGCTCTGAAGACCGTGCATTTCTCTCGCAATCTGCTCGTATCCCAACCCTTGACACTTGGCACCGCAGGCTAGGACACATCAACAACCAGTCTATACTCAATATGGCTACCAAAGGCTTGGCTGATGGGATGCCTATCAACCTATCCTCTCATCCACCTGTTTGCACGTGCTGTATCTTGGGAAAGCAGCGGAGAAGTGCTGTACCGAAAGTTAGGGAAGGTCCGAAATCTGACCGTCTGCTGAAGAAAGTTTTTATCGACCTCTGCGGTCCTCACATCTTGTCATCCTCGAAAAATAAATACAGTGTGGATATTATCGACAATTATTCGGGCTACCCTTGGTCTTTCAGTGTGAAATCTAAGGATGCGGCATACGATATTGTCATTGCTTGGGCAAATTGTGAACAGGTCCGGACTGGTCACAAGATTGTGTCCATCACCATTGATCGGGGAGAATTGAAGAGTGAACATTTTGATAAATGGTCCGCGGATCAAGGGATCACTCTATACTTCACTGCTCCCAATACATCGGCCCAGAATGGTCGAGGTGAACGAGTCCACCTGATGCTCATGAACCAGGCAAGAGCGATGCGGTTGTCGTGCGACCTGCCTCCAAATCAGTGGGATGAATTCATGGGTACTGCCGCTTACACCAGAGCCAGGACTGCGAGCAGAAAGGTTGGGAAAACACCTTTTGAACTATATGAGGGCAGAAAACCTGACCTTAGCCACATGCGGGAGATAGGCTGTAAAGCATTCGTACTCCAGCCGAACAATCCGAAGGTCAGTGCCAGGGGAGAAGAGTTTGTTTTCATAGGGTACGCAAGGAACTCAAAAGCTTATCGGTGTTATCACCGTCCCTCTCGACGGGTGTGGAATCTTTCCACGTCGAGTTTGTGGAACAGAAGGATGAAGAAAGCCGGGACTTACACCCTGGACGTATTATCAGCGATCCAGCCACTACCGCGGAACCAACACTAGAACCTGCCCTCGATCCTTGCCCTGTAAGGGAACCGAAAATGGAGGATCGATTGGACCACACACCAGGGCCCTCTGAGGCTTCTGAATCTCCGGTCGGTCATATTCCAGCTGTAGAACCCGAGCCGGGACCCTCTGAGGTTAATAAAACTCCGGCGAAGACGGCTACAACCATAGAAACAGTAGTTGATGACGATGAAGAAGAAACTATCCTCACCTCGAAGCGTATACCAAAACCGACAGCAAAGAAGGCAGCTATTTTGGACGAGGAAGCTGGAAAGGCAGCATGGAAAGCGAGACGAGTGAAGGAGAAGGGACATTCTTCGGCTGATACACAAGAAGCACTGTCAGCTTTTCTGACGTCGGTCCGAAATGGAGAGCACAGCACTGAATCCTCTGTGCTTTTTGACAGTCTAGACGACGTGTTAGATGGGCTTGCGACATTGGGGGAAGAACTGCCAGATATTGAGGATCCAACCAGTTTCTGGGCAGCGATGCTGACAGAATATCGTGAACAATGGAGTCAAGCCTGCCAGTCTGAAATCGGGGGGATGCGGGATATGGAAGTCTTCAAGCTTGTTCCACGTTCTGAAGTGCCAAAAGATCGTAAAGTACTGAAAGGGAAGTGGGTTCTTACTGTCAAGCGAGACAAGGAAGGAAAGCCAATTAGATTCAAGGCAAGATACATCCTATGTGGCTATGAGCAGATTTTGGGTCGAGATTACAACAGGACAGCTTCTCCAACCGCTCGCATGGAGTCCTTCCGTTTACTCCTACATGTCACCGCATCACTCGATTGGGATGTGAAACAGTACGATGTGAAACAGGCTTTCTTGAATGGTGTCTTGGAGCCCGAGGAAATCCAATACATGGCGCAACCGGAAGGTTTTGAGGAGAAAGGGAAAGAAGACTATGTGTGGCGTGTAGAGAAAGGGATATATGGGATGCATCAGGCTGGCCGGATCTGGAACAAGACCATGCATGCGAAGATGATCCAATGGGGTTTCACCCAGCTCAAATGCGAATACTGCGTCTATGTACGACATTCTGCGGGTCAAACTATCCTTGTTGCCATCCACATCGATGATTTTCTGTCTGTGGCGAGCTCTAGCGAAGCGAATGAAGAATTCAAGTCGCAACTACAATCGGAGTGGACTATAGCGGAAGGTGATGTGGAATTTTGCCTTGGTATCGAGATCGAAAGGGACAGGGCTAACCAGTTCATGTACATCTCACAGAAAGCGATGATCAACAGAATTGTGGACGAGTTTGGTCAAAAGGAGGCTTACCCTGTTTCCACCCCAATGGTTGAAAATGCGAACTCATTCTTGACACGGCCGCCTGCAGACGAAGTATTATCCGAGGAGGAGAAGATGATGTTGTCAAAACTCCCCTACCGCTCCCTCATTGGCCAACTTCTATACCCAAGTATCGGAAGTCACCCTGACATTTCTTATGCTGTGAGGAAGCTATCAGAATTCCTCGACTGCTACCGACGATCTCATTGGGACACTGCTATTAGAGTCGTGAGGTACTTGAAAGGGACGAGAGATTTACAGCTGAGATTGGGTGGGGGAGATATTGATCTTGTTGGCTTCACCGACTCATCTTGGGGAGATTGTTTGGATGGTCGTCGTTCATCCATGGGTTACTGTTTCTCACTGGGTGGTGGCGTTATTTCATGGTCAGCCAAAAAGCAGAAAGTGGTCGCAACGTCCTCGATGGAAGCGGAGTATATTGCTGCTTCCGAGTCCTGCAAGGAAGGCTTGTGGTTACGCACAATGATGTCTTTACTCCCTCTGCCTCGAAAATCGCCCGGTCCAGACAATTTACTCAAACCAGCTAGGAAGGACACGACTCCACTATTTTGTGACAACAATGGTGCTGTTTGCCTTGCACTCAATCCTCAATTCCATTCACGGTCGAAGCATTTTGATATCAGGTATCACTTTATATGTCAATGTGTTGAAGAAGGGAAAATTGCTATTGAACGTGTATCAACAACGTTGAACTTGGCAGACATATTCACGAAACCTCTCTCATCTATTCCTTTTGCACGATTCCGTGGGCTATGTTGAGAGCGAGGAGGAGTGTTGTTACTGAGTTTTTTCTTTGTTTTTGCATTGTTTGGGTTGACGTTGACATCGAGGAGGAGTGTTGAGCTGGTGATGGCGATGTCACTATCATGTGACCGTACATAAACAGTGTTTGGTGCGGATTGCCTTTTCCTCAGTCGTTCTATCACAGACTGAGGTAGGCTATCCAAACTACAAGACGACCACAAACTAATAATTACATAGCTAATAAGTGTCATCTATAGGTAAAATAATCAGTCGTTCTATCACAGACTGAGCTAATAAGTGTCGTCTATAGTCTCCATTTTCAACAAGTGGTTTATCCAACACTACTGAAGACACATTACTGACTGTATCATTCTGCTAGATGTTTTCACCTTGCGATTCCTCCTTCCATGATACTCCAGGCCATTTGCTCTGTCTGATCCAGTCTCAGGTGAGTTCTCGGGGATCTATTCATACTACTACTACTTCTTTACCTCCTCCCGTTCCTCTGTGAGACCAACATTATTCTGGTCTTGTTTCAATTATGAATTCTCAGTGTGAACAAAGTCAAAATAACATGCTTAATACTTCTTTTGACCAATGTGAGGACCGTCCTCTTAACTTTTTCCAAATTCCAATGTTTATTCACCTGTAGCTGCAGTCCTTTTAGAAAAGCTGTGCTAATTGCCCAAATGACTTTTTGAAAAAGTGCTGGGCAAACTAATAGAGCCTTGTTAGAGCATGCCAGTCCATTTTTTAGCAGCTCTTGGCAGCCTGGCATGGTTATTCCTAGTGTCAGTCACTGAAAAAATCATGAAAAATACAGAAAAATAGCAGAAAAATCAGAAAAAAATATTGTGCAACCTCCCAACTAATGTGGGAATAATTTGGCTGGTGGGAACAACCTTACTAGGAAAGGTCCAAGCATGGGAACTTTTAACAAAATCAATATGGCTAGATAGAGAATTTCAATACCATTGCAATGGTAGTACTCATTTTCTATACTTGGCCTTATAAAGACACAATGGTGAGCTATATATAGAAATAAAACCCATATATATGCATTGAATGCAGGATACTGGACAGTGTGAGATAGATGATGGCACATGACCTGATTAGGCAACTCATGACTGTGAGCTATATTCCTGCTACCTTTAGGTAGAGGGCTTTAGGGCCCCCTAATTTAAGGTTTGGTGTGTGATCAGTTTTTTGGGTAAGTTTTGTTTACATGTAAACAAAGATTCAATACATTCAAATTCTGCCACAATGCTGACTTTGATCATACATGTGGACCTGCTTCACTCTATTTTAACTTTGGTCTGGGTTTCCTTTAAAACCCCTCTTGTCTCATCTCTGAAACCACCCTTTCTTCCCTCTCTTTGTCACCATGCACTCTGTGTCTGTCACTCGTGCCTTTTTCAATGGAAGCCTGATTCCCGTTGTTTGTGATGGCCATCTTTCCACTTCTTTTTGCCCCCATCTGGTGGTCCCTCCCACATCTTGTGCAAATATGTTGATGGTTTCTCTTTCTCCTGTCCTCTTTTTCTATCTCCTTCATGCTCCATTGGTTGTCTGGTGCTCGGCCGTGACTGGATTGATTCTGTTGTGGTCGCTCATTGTGGTGTGTATTCTTTTTTCATATAATCTGTGCTTCAATTGATTTACAGCTTCCTGTAACGGTGTTGACCCTTATGTGTCTTCCCCTGTACCATTGGATCATCCAACAGGTATGTGTTCTGAACCTCAGACTTTGCAAAGTGACCCAGTGAACCCTTGTTATGCTGATGCTTCTTCCTCATTGACTGGCTCATCATCATCTACTGTTGTTTGTGTTCATGCTGCTCTTCTGGATGCTGTTTCAGTGTTTTACAATAACATTGTAAGGTCTTGGGGGTTGGGGATTAGGTTATCTTGTTTCTCACATGACACTAATGTATTACAACAACTTATACAATTGTATGGTCTTTGTTGCAGTCGTGATATGTCTGTTGACCACATGCAGTACTGATATCTTGTTGTTGGTGATTGTTTCAGGTCAGCTGAGCACAATCAGAGCCTTTCCTGTGGATCTTGTATGGACATTGTGTGTGGCAATCTATCCACCACTTTTCCTAGTGCTACAGATCTGTCACTTGTGTTCTTGTGTCGTATTGTTGATGACATTTCTACTGATCAAAAACTTACAAACCATAAGTTGTCTGCTCTGGCTGCTATGGTTCTTACAGTTCTGAACCTTTTTCCCTGCTTACACATGCCAAATGAGACACTATGAGACTGTTTACCCATGCCCTTAAAAGTGAGTCAGCCACTGATGATCAATGTCTTTTGCCTGTAGAGTTGGAAAAAATGACAAAGTCGGAATTAGTAGCTTTTGCATAGGATCATTCCATTGCAGAACAACAGTGCATGAGCTTCAGACTCTTGCCATGACTCATGTTCTGTCTGTGTCTTGCCTTCCAGCAGTCAATGTGAACAATTGGGATGACTCCCCAAAGGGTTGTGCTCAATCTCTGAAGGGATTCTTGTCATCTGGTCAGGAAGTCGAGTTTGCCTTGTTTATTGTTTTTGCTCTTTCTAGGTGTGCAAAGAGTATGTCATTGAAGCCTTTGCATTGCATTCTTGCCCATCTGGAGGTGCTGTATGACAACAATGACTCACTCAACCATGGCTCCTTGTATTCAAAAAGCTTCTTCTTTGCCTGGTACCGACCTTTCATGGAAACAGCTGTTTGCTGATATGATACATACCTGTGAACACTGGCCCCAGCTCATTTCCTCATCTGCTAAGGACAGAATCTGTAATAACTTTTTAAAGATGACATTGTCAGCTGCTTTGAAAAGTGGTGTGTGCGCATCTGGTGCTGAGTCATGCTTGGACTCGTCTCTTCAGCTGGTAAGGGCCTCTGCTATAAACTTTGATGTCCAGATGCTGAATTCCTTGATGACCCTGTTATGGAACCTTGGCTAGACCCCAACATTGTTTTGCCCATATTTCCCTTCACTGGTGGCCCATTGGCTGGTGCTCTTCTTGATCCTAGGGGTGTTTCTGGCGAAGGTGCTGAAATACTGCTTGCTTTGTGTAAGAGCTGTTCTTCCACCCTTTGTCATAGTTGTGTACCTGACTTAGCCCTTTCTAATCACCTGTTTTTAGGTGATGTTCCCCCCAACTTGCTGACCTTTTTGTTGTCAAAGAATCAATGATATCTTTATGTCATGCAAAGTGCTGCGTGATTCATCTAAGAGCCAATGGCCAGGAGTATGTGTCCCATTCTACACAGCATGGCATGAAAGGTAACTTGATTATCTATCTTCAGAGACCCTCAGAAATTGCACGGAAGTTACCTCCCTTGATCGAGGATATCACCTCACTGATTTGCATACTTTTCATTGGCACACATGCACCCAGTGTCAAGTGGTTGCGTGACAAGGCTAAACCTCTGGCTGTTCATGGGTATAAAGTTTGTCAGGCTCCTCAGTGGTTGAAGACTCACAATAGGTTGTACAAAGATGTAGAAATTGATGAGTCTGTGCTTTCTCACTTGGACACCAATCCTGTCTTACCTTTCCATGTGGAACACATGCCTTCATCACACACTACTGAGGTTTTGATGTCTGGCTACAATCACTCAAACCAACCTGCCAGTCCTGATGATGTCCAACCTCAACCACTGCTTTTCCAGTCTTGTTATTACCAATGTCAATAGTGTTATGAGCTCCTCACAACTTGCTGCTGCTGCTATCCATCATATGAAGTGGAAGGGTGGTGGTTTCCTCCAGATTCTGCATGATCCCACTCCCGTGAATGAGTTTTTCAATGCAGAATTATTTCCTATGCTGTATCCTACTTTGTATCCATATGGGCTCAGAGGCTTTGAGGATCAAAGCCAGTGAGTAAAGGTATTGATGTGTAGGCATGTTAAGCATTTGTTCAGTTTGTACAACTGTCACTTTCAGAAGCACTATTCATTTCTTTTCACTGCTTTCAATGTTCTCCAATGTCGGGAAATGCTGTTATGTGTTGGTTTCAAGGCAAAGAAGCAAAACTTTGAGTTAGTTGCATCTTGTTTTGCTTGACTTGATGAGTTCGCAATACGAACTGTCTCTGAACGGATTGCTAATGGTAAGGACACATCTGCTCATACAGAGCAGGAGAAACAAGTGCTCAACCTTCACCTCTTCTAAAATGCCTTCCTGACTGGATATATCCAGTTATAAAAAACCCTGCCAGACTGGTTGTAACCATGTCAGGTAGTAAGGTGTCAAATGCCTATTTTCTTAGGCAGAACAATATATGGATTTGAATACAGGTCTATGGGATAGTACTATAGCTATCCTAAAATGGCAGGTAGGCGGGTGATGCGCCCGCTACTTTGTTTGTTATTGTTTACTAGTCAACAAAACTGAATGCAGGCGTTGCTGGCACCATTGCTCCTCTGAAACTTGTGCACCTGCCACACTTGGAATCTATGCACACTAGAATAGTTTATGTATTTAAAACATACAAATAGTGTTAATTGCCACCAGGGTGGCTGGATTCAAAATGAAAATGTGGATAAATACATGAAAAAATTCGGATTTAAATCAAATCTACCTCAGAATGTAAAATGGGATTCAGTGGTTGATGCAGCTGTCAATGCGGCAGTGGATTGTGGCACTGAATCTAAGGATGTGGCTATCCAATGTGGTGGTGGATTTAGGATGTAGTTGGGAGTGGTACAACCAGCGGGATTTAGTGTTTTGGTTTCGTTTGGGCTGGGGATTCAACATTTGAACATGGGTTGTTGGGGATGCAGCAGTGGATTTGGAGATTTGAGTTGGCGGGATCGTTGTGACGGCTGGCATTGGTTTGCACAGTTCTTGAGAGAGAGATGCAAATAAAATTGAATACATACCAGGGAAAAGTGCAACAACCACTGACACAGGTACAGTGTGCATTTGGAGCTGTCATCAGTTTGCGCTGATATTCATTGGTTCTTTTGATCTGGCATTGGCCTTAGATGATGAAGGGCTAATACAAGGGTTTAACCGTTTAGGTGAGGTGGCAAGTCTGAGCGAGAGCACGGGATATGAGGGCAGAGGCAGCAGGCATATTGTATGAGGTAGGTTCGAATACTTACCCAATAACAGGGCCTGGAATGTGGCAGCAGATTCAGGGACACAACAGTGCAATTCGGTTATGGCTGAATTGAGGATGAGGCAATATAGTTGCCAGACAAGAGCGAAGGTAAGGCCTGCGGTTGGGGAATTGGTTAACATCAATGCTCAGTGGTGGTGAGAAAAAGAGCGAAGCAACCTGAAAGTGACAACATCACAAGCAAGTCGCGAGTGGCATCGGAATCTGCTATGGTTTTGTTCCAGCAGTTTCACAGGATTTGGAGTTGGTGGCTCAGTTGAGGGAATCAAAGTGTGTGCTGGAATGGATGATTTAGACAGATTCAATATAGCAACACCAACAGCATACATTTTTGAGGACGAGATGTGTATTGATGTGGCCTTGGAATCTGAAGCAGTTTCGTTGCCATTGGCGTTAGAGTAGGGAGGTTAGTAGTTGTCTGCATTGAAGATAGTGTTGGTCCCAGTGGTTCACTTTGGCAGGGTTGGTGAGTGGTAGGTGGAGCAACGGTGAGATCATTTTGCCTCATGACCATGGCAAAGCATCCGATTGGTTCGGAACACCGGTAATCAAGTTACCCGCATGCTCCAAACCCTTTCGGTTTATATTGGTCTTGTTTCTACACCGCTGAATACAATTTTCAGAGGGACACAGATCTTCGGAATTAGCAACATACCTTTATGAGAGTATTGTGTCAAAAAATAGACCATTTCTGCGCACTTTTGATCGCAGCAGAGCAGCCGCTTTGTGGTGCAGCTGGCTTAATGTTAGATTCTACAGGAGGTTGCTGGATAACCGTACACTGAATAGCCATAGAAATATTCAGAATACAAGCACATGATGCTACAGCAGAGACGAGTGGAGATTGAGAGGGTTTAATGGAGTCGTTCAGATGGTACTTGCTCCGAATGCTCAAATGTTGTCTATTTTGGGTGGTTTTCACTTGACAAAAACTCTTTGGAAATGTGTACAGAAAGATTGAGGGCTAGTGAATGCTGCAGAATAGTTACATACTCGTCTCTGAAGAAACCTTTAACCAGACTTGCTGGAAAACAATTTGGACCAGAGGATACTGCACAGACAATAGTCACTTAACACGAAGCAAAAACACTCACATTTGAACCAGAATTGCATCCCTGTATGAGTGATTAAAATTAACTTAGGTGAGGTCTGATTGTAGTTTACCACATAGAGACTGCTATTTGAGCTGTCATTAAGAGTGGAGGAAGTGGCGGAGGTGAAGCGTGCATGGGTGCTTGTTGAAATCTGGCTGATGGGAACTCGGAAACAGTGGCTGTGCTGCTGTTCCTGACCTCTTATACACCCATCTTTTCCAGCACCGTTGGTCCATTTCAGGATTATTCATTACAGATAAGCATTCCCTTGTGCTTTCTGACCTTTCTTAGTTATTTAAGCCATCCATAGCCCGTCATAGTGCTAGCGCCTCTTGTGTCCACCATTTTCATCCAAAAAATCCCTTTCCTAGTCCCTCTGTGATCAGTTCTGCCAAGTCCCATACCCGCTCTTATGTCCATTATTACTGCCATCACTCCTGTTGCTCCTCAAATTCAGACCAATAAGGACCAGTCCCCAGAATGTGACTAATTCATGGTGATGCAATCCTAGCTAATGTTGAGCTAATGGTGATGTGGAGCTCGAGGGAACATATCACTCTCAACAAGATTCGACATGAAGCCCAACACCATGATATCTACCACCACTGCCATCTTTCCTGTAGAAGCTCCACTAGGACCGCATATCCTGAACCTATGATATTACCCCTTCTAGCAATTCCAACCGCTGAACATCAGGACATCAGTGCAAAGTCTGGCCACTTTTCAGTACACTGTTCCCCCATGACCCCTAGGCCTGACCCAGAGGTCCGCTCCTGCTGCTTGAGGCTTGAATGGACTGTGACTGACATTGCTGCAGATCCAGTAACTTGAGAGGCTTTTGGAGATCTGTGTTCTGGGATCTATTTTAGATACTGTTGTACTCATAAATCATTGTCTTCTGTTGCCCTATGCTCGAGTTCTCCATCTCAACTCAGACCTATTATTATACCACTAGTACATCCATTTGTAAAAATTTGAATCCACCCATTTCATACCACAAATGCTATATGATATTGGACCAGCAAGGATCTACATATTATACCACCACAAGTAGAAAATTTGAGACGAAACCCATGGCTACCACTGCTAGCTGGGCTGCTACCACCCAGTTGTTGATTTGTCACTAGTACATCCATCCGTAAAAATTGAATCCACCCATTTGATACCACAAATGCTACATGACATTGAGCCAGCAAGGATCTACATACCATACTACCACAAGTAGAAAAATCCAGCAGCCAACAAAACCCATGGCTACTGCTGCTGGCTGGCCCGGCTCTTGCTTTGTTTACTAGTGTTTAACAAGCCACCCTGCCCTGCTGTCCCACCCCTAGTCTATATGTGAAAGAAGCTATATATAGGCCCTGCCCAAATGTGGCTGCTGAGTAAGGAAACTGGCTGTGGGTGCATCTAACCATGAGATAGGGTTTTTTCCTCGTGGTTACATCCACCTGGAAAAAGCTTTTTTTTAGGGCATGGCCTGCAAACTTATGAAGCAAGTGAACACAGTATCTTCCAACATTCAGGGCTCTGCAGTGTCCAAGGTTAAACAATGATCCCAACTCAAAGCCCTAATGATTGACCAAGGACTACCAAGTTTTTACCTCACAATCAATCCCTCTGATGTTCATAACCCTTTGGTTCATTTTTTGGCAGGCTCTGACATTAACATGGGGATACTGTTCTCCCCTCTGAATATGATAATTATGAACAAACCTTACTTGTTGCAGCGAATCCATTTGCTTCTTCAATCTGTATATGAAGGCTTTTATTAAAGCAGTACTTGGCTATGAACCTAATATTTTCCATCACGAGAAAGGTATTTTAGGCAATGTCAAGGCTTACTATGGCTTACTATGGCTGTGTCAAGGCTCAGGGACACAGTACCCTACATTGTCACATGTTGATATGGGTGGAAGGTGGCTTGAACCCTGATCAGTTCAAGCAACATGTTCTTGATGAGGACCATGAATTTATGCAATGACTTATCGAGTTCTTGAATGACACTATTTTCAACTTCATTCCTCCTGATGTTAAATTAGATCAGCCAAAATATCACCCGTGCTCCATCCATAGGCCTCCTGTTCCCCCTAATTGTGAGAATGCGAATGATTATATCCAAAGGGATCATCATTTACTTGTTGAGAAGTGCCAATACCATCACCATTCAGCCACTTGCTATAAATATGATATCCATGCTTGTTGGTTCAACATGGATGAGGCTAACTTCAGACCAATCTCGTGCTTCAATACTGACACTAGTGAACTCACCTTGTGGTGTTTGCATGGACTTGTCAACAATTTCAATTCCACCATACTTGACTGCATTAGATGCAACATGGATATTAAGTTCGTTGGGTCAGGTGTGTCCGCAAAGGCCATTCTTTATTATATAACTGATTATATCACAAAAACACAACTGAAGACACACATTGCATATGCTGCTTTGGAATTAGCTGTCACCAGCCTTGGAGATTATGACCCTACAGAAGATGATATAACATTTTGTGCAAAATGTATGTTACAATGTTGTGCTTATGCAATGCTGTTGCATCAAGAACTCTCTGTGCCACAAGTGATTTCTTACCTCATGGATTACAAAGATCACTTTACCAGCCACAGGTTTGTGTCCTTCAATTGGTCTAGTCTGGAAAACTATGTGAATCGAGCTATGCCCCTGTATGAGACTTCTTCTGTGTCTGATTGTGTTACACATACCAATAAGGAGACTGCATACATCCAGAATGCTATTATGATGCCTGGTGAGGAGGTTGGCAACCTGGATGGGTGTGAACCTTCTTTTGAGTGCGAAGATACATATACAATGTCTGGGTTGCAGCCTTCAGGCTCATTCAACCAGAGCACCAATGATTATGATATGCTTTTGGTACATGGTGTTGATGATGAATCTCCACTCCCTATAGAATCTGATGACCGAAGGGTTCGTGATACAGATGACAATGAGGTTGTGTTGCTTCTGGACAGCTCTAACAATTTAGTAAGCCGACCTTCAATACTAGAAAATTACTTGTGTCGAAGTTCTGAACTTGATGATGTCTGCTTCTGGGATTATATATCCCGCATTGAGAAGGTTTCCAAAGTGGTAGACTCTAAGAAACATAAGTGACGGCAAACAATGTGATGAGTCCAGTGACGATGATGATGAGCAGGAAGCAGATGACCTGGAGGAGAGCACGTCTGAATCTGATGCTGACTGTTCAGAAGGAGGAGCATGCCTCTCTACCTAGTTTTTAGGACCTACATTTTTATACCAACAAACAAAGAAACAATGGCCTCGCATTAAATTCTCAAGCGAGCATCCTGAGTGTGTGACACATTATCAAAAAATTCAGAAACATGACATGTGTTTGGTTCCTGTGCCTCTCAGTGCTTCATTGCCTAGACATGATTGTGCAGGCACTAAGGAACACCATGCCTGTCTTATGCTAATTCTCCTCAAGCCTTGGTCCAACATGGATAGCCTGAAACCTATGAGTATTTCCTGGACAGAGGCATATGACACCTTTGTCTCTACTTGTGAGCCACACTCATTGACAACATGAATATCTTACATGAGTGTAAAGACTCAACAGATGATCATTTCACTAAACAAAACATGGAAAGATGTGCTGATGCTCAGAGAGCTGAGCAAGGTAACAATAATGCATGTGCCTCTCGTGACACTGTAGATGATGGACTAGACGAGTGCGATGTTTTGGCTCATTTGCAGGAAATTGACAAGTCCTGGTCGGACAAGAATGAGAGAAGTGTTGCTACAGTTAATGAGTGTCTCAAGCATGCAAAGGTAAGTGGTTTGATTAACGACAACCCTCCTGTTGGGAGACAACCTAATATGGCAACTTTGGAATATCATTGATTATGTGTCAATGACCCCATGGAGTGTGTTTGGGACATCAGGAAAAACCCTTTTTAACTTGGATGCCTCAAGGTTGACCTGGATCAACCTATGTCAACCTTGGTCAGTCCCAGGTTTAAGTCTCAATTTTCAGGTCAGCCAGGTCAACCTAAGTCATGTCTAGGTTAGCCCAAGTCAACCCAGGTCAGCCCAGGTCATGTCTAGGTTAGTCCCAGATCAGCTCAGGTTGACTTAGGTTGACTCAGATTTACTCAAGTTTGCCAGGTTTGCCAGGTCAAAAAGGGTTTTTCCTGATGGAAGATGTGTACAGTCAACTCAAATCGCAATGCGTCAATCTCACACTAGAGATGAACCAAACAATGGTTATCTAGTGGTACTACAAGTCCTAGACATCCTTACATACAGTTCTAGAGATATGAATCGAGATTGTATGTACCTGGCCATGCGTGTATACGGTCTGATAAATAATAGATGAATCAGAAAGAAACTAAGAAAGGGATCTCCGAGGGTCACCACCTACCCCTATTTTTGAAGTATGGCTGTACCCGGGCATAGCAGTTCTAGTAGTGCATCCACATGGATCTGCATTCCAGGTACTGCTTTGAAACACTTTTACTAAGCCTCAGGTGCCTTGTGATTGGCCTATCTGATACCGTGACTCTCCTAGTCCTGTTTTCTAAGCACTCTCCCAACTCTAGATGACTCAGTGGACCATGCAGTACACCAACACTGATGAATGTGATGCTGGATCAGGTGTTTTTGGTAGTCTAGAGCCTTTCGACTTTCTTTCCTCCTTTCCCTTAGACTCAATCACATGATTATTGCAAATCATAGCTGTAGTACAGTTCTTAGTACTAGACATGAATTCCTGAGTTCAACTCATCTAGGATCATCAATGACTATACTAGCTTTGTTTAAGTATAACCGAACTCAGTATACAGTCTAGTCTCAAGCAAAGACAACCACAAACAAGTTTCCAAGTTTAGACATGTACTCAGTCACCAAGTCTAGAAGTAACACCAGACTATAGATGAGTTAATAGACACATCTTGACTCTCTAATCAAACTTATGGTGGTAACATTGCCAGTTTATAAGCTTAGCCACAAAACCAGCATATCATCTCCCCCAAACTAATAATATTGACTGTCCTCAGTCATTCTAGTCATATTGCACTGTTTCGAACTGTGATCTAGACTTAGATTCACAACTATCAACGTGTATTTTGATTCTGTCCAGCCAACACATGGACCCATAAGGTCTTTTGACTTCTCAATGCCTTTTCTCATTAAGTCCGAGTGCTAAACCTTTCAAATTTCCACTTTCAGACATGTTTAACCGAAAATGATCATATTCAACAATGACCGAAGTCTATTTTAAGTAAGTCCTCCTGATTGGGACTTCAATGCCATTAGACACCATCTTCTAATTAAAACATGAGTTGCAAGAAGCAACCCCTGGGCATCAAAATTTGAAACTGTCCCCAATATCTGGGTGGTAAGTCAAAATGGGACAATTCCCATTCTTTCTTTCCTTCTATCATGTTGACCAATGATGACATCGTTGTTTCACCCTCAAAGCCGCAAGGCTCTCCTTTGACTTTATTTTTCTCTCATGGCCAGACAATCTCTTCCAAACTGCCACTCCCAAAACCTTCAATTCCAACTGTTCCTCATCCTACAACTCCAACTGCTTCAACCACTGAAACTCCTGCTCCTCCTGCAGATGTTGCTTTTCCAATGTCACCTTCATCACCATTGTTTGAGGGTTCGAAGTCCCTTGCTCCAAGCTCAGAGCAAGTCTCAGTAAGTTTCTTTTCATTAAAGTGTTCTCATCCCAACACTTATGTTTCTTTCTAGACTCTGCCTGTTCCTGAAGACCCAGTGGTAGTCTCTGATGAATTTGAGCCTAACACTGCAGTGGAATTGCCACCAATTCCTTCATTAATTCCTGAAGTAGGCACTTCTTTACTTAGTCGATTAAACTAAACTTTCATCTTCCTTTCTAGACAAGCCCCCCTCCCTCTAACAAACTCTCAACAGTGTGACCTCTTTTTCTATTGATCCTCCTCTCAACACGGAGAGGCACCCCATTTCAAAATGTTTGTCAAAAGCCACCTCTTCTTCTTTCATCCCACCAATTGCCACGATGTCTTCTTCAAAAGGGCCATCACCGTCCAAAGGTCTCAAGACCTACAGTGCTCAAGGCTCTTATGCTGTTCATCCTTCAAGTTCCTCAGTCCCTCCTTGACTAAACCCTCATCCTTGATCAGGCTCCATCTGAGGAACTTCACAATCCTCACACCCAACCAATGGTTGCCTTGAACTTTGCTGAACGTCAAAAGGCTTCTAAAACCCACGCTGCACCCAAGACTGTTCGTTCATCAAAGAAAGCGGTTCTGAGTATGATCCTCGAGAAGAAGGTCAGGAAAGTAAATGATCTCACACAGAAACCTCTTGTGAGCAAGAGCGACAAAGTTGAGGATGGTTCCCCTCCTGCTGAAGAGTCTGTTGTGGGTTCCCTTAAAACCATCCTACCCAAACACTTCCTTCTCAAACCCTGAACCTCCCACCATAAGTCTATGGTGGTTGCTTCATTAACTGCACCAACAATCACTTCATGATGAATCGAGAACTCCCTTATAAAAACTGCCAACCACTCTCTCGAACTCCTCCAGTTCACCAGAAGTCAACTCTTCAGAAAAATGTCAAAGTTGTACCAGGTCACTGGAAGCCAAGGGCTTCAATTTCACTTTGGCAACAATCCCAACTTCCTCGAGCTCTTTGAGGTGTTCAATACCTCCATGAAGGACCTCTTTCCAGAGCCCTTTCCCTTAAATCTGCCTGCTCCTTCCTCACCGGAGCCAAATCTTGAACATTCTCCATCTCTACAACCCATTGCTGGCCCTTCAACGGTCCCTGAGGTCATCACTAAACCGCCTCAACACCTGAAAGATAGGAAGCCTGGTAAGTGTTGCAGTCAAGGGGGTCGAAAGTGACTTGGGGGCAGGGTTTTGTTATCACAGCAGGGAAGTTGTAACTTCCCTAATTTTATATTTCAATTTTTATATTGCATTGAACTAGGATCGTTGACTCCACTCATTGACTCTCCTCCTCTTCTCACTTTCCACATCATTCCAATATCTGTACACCAACACTGACATCAATACACGTCATGTTATATCGACTTCCCCATCACCATTCCAACTTTCCACTATCATTCTTCATCCTTGCATCCAACTCATTTTTTCTTCTTCTTTTCCTCTCTGATTCACTTATTTAATTTCATACTACTCAAAATACAGGACAGAACTCAATCAGAATATCTGAACACTCGCACCACTCTTCTGCTAGTCTGTGCCTTGAGCAAGCACATAGAGGACTGGTCTCCCTCGTGACATTATCAGCAGTCGTATTTCATGCCTAGTTGGGATGATAGGATGAAAGAATTATGTCTTCTTTGGGAATAACCCAACAGACACTGTATATATGTTTATTTATAGAGATCCGGACTTGTAGCTACTATCTGTTTGTAAGGATTAGTAATCATCACCCCTCTTCTGCATACATCCTTCTCAGAATTTATTAGAGCCACCAAATGAGCAATTATTAAGCCATTGAGATTATATTGAACTGAGTACTATATTCCAAGCCATCTGACCTTTACAGATAAACTGGTACACATATATCAGCCACTTCAAACCACAAACCAACCTCCAACCTAATTCATCCGACACAACCTGCAGAACCCCGTCTATAAGTAGACTATCCCAATTCTCCACATCATCAAGTCCTAGGCATGGACTAATAAACTGCCTTATCTCTTGTATCTTTAAACTAGCTTCTAGAATAGAACTAGTTTAATATCATCATGTATCCTTATTCAGTAAAATACAAACTGATTTTCTTGATATGTCTGAACTTGGTGTGAAAAAGGACTTGTTCCTTGAACAAAGTCCCATAAAGTTTCACTGTGTTCCAGTTCAATCATTCCAAGGTCGATTAAGACCTTGTAACCTTAACCATTAGTCTATTACAACTCTGATTATCTCTCGAGTTCAAATCCTTTTGTCCCAAATACATCTAAGTTCAATCAAGGGGGCACTGGGCCAAGAATCCCATGCCAGACATTGGTAGGTAGGTCCGCCATCAGAGGTCTTAAAAATTTAGTTGACACCCTAATTTTTTGAGATTATATGGTTCAATTCAGCTTCAAAGCCCTTGAAACAGCATTGAAGGCCCTCAAACAACTGTTTCTCCCAGTGAAATAGCTTCAAATTACTTATTGACTCAAATTCTACCCTGAGTCATGAGCTGTCCTGGTCCCAGCAAAATAATGCGACCCAACAGGGCTGTAAGCTCTATACAATAATCCATGGAGTAATTATGGTGTCTGCCAAAGTAAATATTGGGTGTAGAAATTGACTATACGGCCATTTCTGACACAGAAATATTGGCTGCCTGAAAAAAAAAGTGTTCATATCAAATTCTCACTGGCACAATAATTGGCTGGCAGTTACATTACTTGTACCATATTTTCTTGGTGTGGCTTTGGGGTCCAGATCTGTGTTACACTCAATTTTTGTATACAATAATTGGCCGACTTGGATAGGTATATACCATATCTTCTTGGCAGCTGAATTGGCACACAATAATTGACAATGCCATATTGCATACTGCACGGCAACCTAATGCCGCAGTGCTGACAATCAGCTCAGCATAATCGTTCCTCCACATTCTGTTCTCCTGGGCATACATGTTGCTGCAAAGATTGAGATACAAATACAGCTTAAGGTTTGCAATGAGAATCTCGAGAAAAATATATTGTTTGTAATCCTTGCAACATATGAATGTTGTTTGATGGCAACTTGTGTTTACAGACCATGTCGTGTTCACCAATGTCTTTTAAAGGCACAAATAACCTAAATAGGTAGGTCTGATGTTGTAGACAAATGCCAGGATCTGGAAACCTTGTCTACTTTCCTATACAAGCCATGCATCAACACTTCAGGCATACCCTTACCAGGCCTAGTTAGCCTACATAGACCATATGACATGTGTGGCCT
>QLOY01001202.1:0-28589 GCA_003313965.1 Megacollybia marginata
GCTGGCACCCTCGTAAGCTGTTCTGTCGGGAGGCATAGTTTCTGTGCTTTATTTACATGTCTTACAGTTTTGGAGCAAAGTTCAGCTCTTACTCGGCGAAGCCGGGAAGAAAGCGAATAGCCCCGAGAATGCACTTGCTTTGCTTACCAACCTCCATTCTCTCTTGGCACAGTGGTCCATCTATTTTGACTTGGACGGTAATGGCAAGGTACTGATGGAGGTTTGATTGACCATATTCGGCTAACGGTTCCACAGTTGCGCATGCGTGCGAGGACACAACCTCCTCAGGCCGACCCTACTCCCACTCTCGAGTTCCTTCTGTCGCCGCGTCACAATCGTCAGCCCTGTACCTGTCTGCTGGGTGAATCATTGTCCCAGGGAGATGGCACCATTCCCGAACCCCATATCATATATTTCACCATCCACCGCCTCCTTGGGGATCTTGCCTGGATGATAGCGGGTGCGGAGCCGGCATTCTTTCCAGCAGACAAAGATGACGATGAGGCTGTCGATGTGTTGTCTGATGACAACTTGGCTCTGGTGTATCGTAACCTTTATTGGGAACGACTTCAAAGAGAATGACACCCTTGAAGCACACTTCGTTTGCTCTACCATCACTTTGCAAAGCCAAGCTCATGCAGGAATATTATTCTGGAAAGCTCCCGAATAACGGAGTTGTTTGCTCAGTTGACGTTTCCAGACGAAGACGAGGAACAGAAGCTTCTTGACAATCTTTCGAAGGAGGATAGGAAACTATTTGATGCTTCGATGCTTTGATGGATGCGGCGATGTACGCGAGTGTAGGAGACACCAACTAGCTTGCCTCGTGTAGTGGAACGATTTGAGTATTTAACATTCATGCTCAGTATTAAAACTAAAGCACTCCTAGTGTAAACATGTTACATCCATAACCATCGAATCAAGCCGTTTGTGACCCTAGTAAAGAATTAAGCCCCCTATCTCTGACATACAAGGCGCATACAAGGCGTATACACTTACCTATCAACGCACCGCAGAAATCGCTTAAATCACTTGGAACAACACTAAACTCCAGCCCCCTCTGGGAAACATTCGTGATAAAACTCGCTTTCACATCCGCAATAGCTGAGATTTGATCTACAATGTTGTCGAAGAGACCAAAATCACCGGTCTTGCCCGTTTCGTTGTCGTATAACACAACTGCTTGCTTACGTGCGGGTGTTGAAGGTGTATTTTGGACTTGCGAAAGCGACCAGTTGGCAAAAGGCTCGTTAATTGTGATGATGATGTCTGAGAAGGCGAAGTATGAAGGAGAGGGAGTTGTACTGGGGTTTAAGACGACCTATGGGTACCAGATATACAGTCAATCATTTCGTCGAAGTTGAGTCATACGAGTGAAGTACTCCCAAACTCCTTTCTGATATAATTCGAGATGGATTGATAGAATCCTACGGAATCATTGTCACTCGATGCATTGTCTAGATATATTCCCGCCGGACGATACGCATCGTTCCAGCCCGAGTACGTGTGGATATCGGAAAAGATCTCCGGGAGAGAGTTGCCATATCCCAGTGCTGTATCCACGTATCCCAGGAGTTGAAGGTTAATGTTGGGTGTACCGGCCGTGACAAGTTCGGTAATACATACAAGTCT
Organism: Megacollybia marginata; assembly: GCA_003313965.1. NCBI lineage: Eukaryota > Fungi > Basidiomycota > Agaricomycetes > Agaricales > Porotheleaceae > Megacollybia > Megacollybia marginata. Next base: position 1,633 of record QLOY01001202.1, read on the forward strand.
GATATTTTTGGGAAGGTTGAGTGTTTGGTTTTCCCGGTCCATGGGAAGGATTGACGACGATGTAGAATTCGATCAAAGAGCTCAGTTTTACTCTGAATCGACTTGATTCAGAAAGGTGATGATGGAAAGCTATACCCACGAGTCGATGACAATAAGCCAACCAGAACAATCTTCCTCTGGATCAACGAAGAGAGGGAAGATGACTCCGGAAGGGAGTGTTGCCCAGACAGATACGATAAAAGGGACTAAAAGCAACAGAGAATGCATCAGGATAGTTGATAGATCATCACCAGTGGTGGCTATATGTGTGGTGTCAAAGCGGGGCTCAAGATGACATTGATAGATGTGATGTGCTGCTTGAGTGGCTCGAGTTGTCTCAAATCGGACCGGTAATGTCATTTACAGAACATCGATTCCAGAGGCTTGACTGTTGCAATGCGATTTTGCTAGCGTGGGTGGTGCGGACTGTCACCTTTGCAGGAAAGAGTAGGATACAGTAATCATCAGGAAGATGATCTTGTCGTTTCAGGACTCGAGTACAATTCCATCTAAAGTTACTGTGGATATCGATCAAATACAGGTATTCTACATAGTTGCTTTGCCGTTCTGCCCGATCTCAACTGGCTTCGGATCAAATCAGATTGGCTCTCGAAGATCTGTCCACTCTGTGACTGGATCAGCCTGATCAGATCTGATCAGTCCCAAAAACCTTTCGTTGAATCGCTGGCTCCGAAAACACCAGACGCGTGGCAACAGCTTAGATGTAGATGTTGGTCGTAATCGCTGGTTATGTTTCTCCGCCGTTCAATTTGATCTTGTCTTGTGGAGCTTGGAAAAACGTTTTGGCGTTTGGAAAAGGTGGACTCGGATGAAGTATTGCACCATGGCACTTGTGATTTACCTACTGCAAAGCGTCTATGGCGGAGACTGTAGTAGGTAGGTCACTCGGAAGTATTAATTCAATGAGGCGCCATGGTGATATAAGCAGTGATGGTTGTACTGAGAGACCACATGCAGATTGCATGCAGATCAGGTCTCGGTGCCAGAAAGGAAATTAACGGTAAGATCCACGCCTCGAACGCCGCTTTCCAAGGAGCATTCGAGCACCGCAGTCTACCACCGAAAGACGAGCTCACCTCAGGTCAGCGACATAAAGCTGTAGATCTTCCGACGCTAGCTGACCTTCGCATGCCAGGAGTAGCTGAAACGATCAAGATCACAGCCCATTTTTGCGGAGATAAGCACAGGAGTCTCTGGGCGTGAGTAGGGTTATTGGAGCCTTAGTACTCACTCAATTGGCCACGGAGTGTAACCATCTCGACGCTTCTCGACGACTACCTCGTGTTAACTGGTCGTTTGAAATGGAACCCGAGAATGAATGATGGTGACGTCGGACTTGCTATATTCAATCAATGTTGGCTGTTTCTGCTCCAAGTTACGCTAAGTTTACTACTTCTACTGTCAGCAAGCGAAGATAACTCCGGTGTGTCAACGCGATTGACGACGATCGCAGGACCATCAGTCGGTTGAATAATGTCGCCATCGCCTGGTCTTGTAAATTTAGGTGATGCGAGAGTAGGCGGTCTAAGAAGAATCTGAGGGGGAGTAGGAGTATCGAAGCCAGCTGTTTTCCTAGGAGCGGCTCCTTTACCATTACCCTGAACTGGTGCGAAATGCATAGGTGCAAGAGGGCGACGCGGAGACCCTACAGGTTCGGGTGGAGGGATTCTACTTAACTCGACCGCTTGGTGTAACTCTGGGTCCACTGGTGGCGGCGTAGTCGGTGGCTTCCGTGTATTCATCGCCTTTATTCGATCATAAAGTCGCTGCACGTCGCTTCCATGAGCTTTGAGAGCTGAAGCAGCCGATCGTCTGAAAATTGAATGAGATTGTGGAATTCGAGGGAAAAAAGGTTTATACGTGGGTGTTGGGGGTTGCGGCGGCAATGCAGCATCGTGCTCATCCATCAGCTGGTAGAGAGTCTTCGAAATATTGCTAGGACTCGCATAAGCCGTTTTCATTGGGCAAGAAAAATGAGTACCTTTGTGTTGTGCTATCATATCCCGCAGCGCCATGCTCATCAGCTGCTGCGGGAGACGCACTGGTTATTTTACCATTGTCTCCTGGCGTATTACGAGGGTGATAGAGTAAGGCATCACTATCTCCCGCAGGACGTGGGAGTGGTAAGGCGAATGAAATTGTGCAGGTGAGGAAAACAAATGCGATTTGAGAGGTTCGGTAGGGCTTCATGGTGGGAGGGTGAGACCAGCTGAAAATCAGCTAAGCTTGCGGAAATTTTATCTCTAACGACCCTACGGTGCCATGGTAATGATCGGATTCGCTAATTCAAGTTTACGTCCCGCCCTGCGTTCGTGTAACAGAGCATGCTGCAGATCTGAGTCATTGGCAGTGCCAGTGAATGAGGGAGGAATTAGAGACAGTTGCTTCCACTTGAATTCCATGCAATTTGTACGTCCTATTTCAAATTCAAGTTGGCGGTCCAATTTACAGATAAGACGACCAAGACGAGAGCAAGACGAGAGCAGCAATGGTGAATTCATATGAAGGGCCTGAATATGTTTAGAAAATCATTATCTGGCCGGAATTCAATCTGAAGCGCTGGCCAACTAGAAACCTGAGTGGGCGTAGACGGATTTAATAGTGTAACACGTGACCTACCATTTCTCACTGTCAGCGAGCATTCCGTATCGATACTACCTCTGTCTATCCATCTCGGGATGATTTGCTTAGAAAAGATTAAACCTGTGACAGGCCCCACCTGTCAGACCTCAGTTTAGGCCTGCGATCATGCCGCCAAGGTTGGATTTGCACAGCTCTTCCGAAACTGCCATGCTCTTGCAACACGAGTTTCTAAATACGTCCTCTTTTGATGATGGAAGGCGACGAGATTTACACTGAGCACGTCGATCATCGTTAATCTAATGGAACACCGCCCACAAACTCAAGCGCTCAAGCAACTGCGACGACGCCTTGCATAATATCTTGACCGTAACGACCCGACTCGGAAAAACTGCGATCACCATCTTACCCCCTTTTTGGGATATTCTCAAGAATTCTGTGTGCTGTGCGTTGACACTGAGGCCTGAGCGCTGATGAACGACGACAAGATCATGATTTTGGTCCGCCCTAGACTCTGCCTTGGTAGTATAAAACAGCGTTAGAAACTGCCCCAATCTTCAGCTGGTCTCACTTTTCTTCACCTACAATGCACTTTGGACGATACAGTCTTTTGCTTTCTCTTATTTGCATCATTGGGAGCGTAGCATCCCCCATCCCCACTCCGTGAGTAGCTTATGCTGAGCACTATCCGCCACGATGGCTGATATGTGTATTAAGGACAAGTACTCAACCTGCCGATGTGGCAACTCCAAGCCACAGTCAGATTCCTCACCAACGCCGTGACACGGTGAGTGAATCGTTGTATCCATTGCATCTGCTTATACATCTTTTCCAAGGCTGGTGGACATCGCCAAGAAAAACGGCCGCCTATACCACCGGCGCCTACTTATCCTCCGCCTAAGCCCCCAGGTGCATAATCGCGCTGAGTAGAGAAAGAGTTGGATGCAACTGGGAGATTGTAGCCGTCCATAGGCTTGAATATACTGGTTGTCTTTGCTGTCCAATGCTCGGGCATCGGCTCAGTTACGATTCACCTAGTCGAGCGGTCGCCCACGAAGACGTTTTACAAGAAGACAAGCTCAGATTCCAACGGGGACCTCTGAATAGAACTGTCATCGACTGTCAAGACCCTCCCCAATCCGGTTACAACTTGTGAGATGGGTTAAAGTGAAAGTAAGAACCGCGGTGGTTGTGTCCTAGGCTTATTTGTGTCTTTACCCTTTACACACGCATATGTCACGAAAGAAGAGCGCTACACATTGTGCTTTCCTTTCCAGTCTCCGACATTCTCGGATCTATATACCCATCTGAGAGGTTGCTGAGAGGAAACTGGGATAACTTTAAGTTAGTAACCAACCAGTAATTCTCAGAGCGAAATACTGAACTCGATTGATTTTCAAATTACGGGCAACCAACGGGCAACCCTCCACTGGCAAACTGCCGACGAGTCCTGAGTCCGGGTCTCCGGGTCGACCTCGAATTTCAACCGCTGTACCGCCTTAGTCTCTCCTAGAGAGACTAAACCACGATCCTTCTATTATGTGGCGAGTGCCGCCCGGAACCACTAGACCTGCTGCAGATGTGCATCTATTTTTCTATTTCTGTGATTCCGGCATAGTGGTCACCGACTACTCTAATTATAATACTATGATAAGAGTCTTGGAGAGAGGGTTGATGCTGTGTGTCTGTTGACCTTCAAAAGCCCCACTCAGCACTAACGTAAGAATGTTGTCTGTATACTATGTCTACTTCACTTATGTAGGGAGCTGAAGTGGTGTGACTCCTATTACGACTGTGTCGGACTGCCAGTGTGTCGGTCGGACTGTCATCAAATAACGAGACTGTCTGCGGGAGAATCATCGATGTTGCGATGTCCAACATTTCTGAGCATGCATCCTTTTAATTAGAGGCGGTCCCTCTGTACCGGCTACCTCAGGAACGGTGTGATCGATGCGAAGGGTGCTAGCGACCTCGAGGTTCGACTCTTACATATTTCCCTTCGGCCGACTACACCAACTATGGGAACAGCGTCAGGTATGTGGCACCGTAAAGTATACTAGCGATCTCGAAGTTCGACTCTTACCATCTCGTTCTTCTCTTTACTCTGATAGCTCATGAAACTGAACGCACCAATTTGTATACCCCAATTATAGACAAAGATTTCATTAGTCTGATTGTTCACTACGGTTACAAGTACGGTTGAAGTACAGCTGTATGATAAATTCCGTTTAGTAGGTTCTGTTTTTATGCCACTGATCTTTTTCACTCTTCTTTCGTATCCACTTTCCTCGCCTGCTTTCTTCCGAAATGCATTCTGGAAGATCTCGTATTTTACATTGCCTGGAATGTGGTGAATAATCATCCGAATATACCGGAGTAAAAGAGCAACTCACTGACACCGATCATTTCCGGAAACGCGCTCGCATTTTATTTTCCTATAAAGATATGAGCATTTACCATTTTTTACATAAGTGCGTACCTTCGTCTGCAATGCTGGCAGGCGGTCAGTTTTCTCAAATTCAGGGGATCCGGACCTGATAGTCCACTGTACTCAACAGACGATCCGGATGTACTATGCTGAGAGCCAGATTCCGACGGAGAAGTAGGTTCGGCTTCAAGCTCGGGGACTGGAGGATTCCAAGATTCGCCGACAGTAGGTAACGAGGGGCTCAAAGCCTCCTGGTTGGACGCGAACATGTACGGTGTGTCAAACGCATTGGGAGTCGCAAAGTGCGACGCGGAGCCAAATGCAGAGCTAGAGTCTTGCATCCTGCCAAGGCAATATGACGAATCCTGAAAAGGGATGGAGGATGATGAAGTGGGTGAGTAATCTGAGGGTTGTTCAGAATTGGTGTAAAAGTCATAGGGCCAATGTGGGTATCCTCTGACTTGGGACATACTTGGCCAGGGATTCACGGCCGCGGTATTCGTCCCGACGTCTTGAGTAGAATGGAGACTTGAATGAGCCTAAATAATACTAGTTAATCATGAATACTGTCAATGATGAGCGCACTCACCCAACTGCCTTGATGAGGGTAATATGGTCTCTCAGAAATTGGATGCACGTTAGGATCAACTCCTTCACCAAGCCCAGGAAACCTGTTGAGCCGGCCGTTGGTGGGGAAGGTTGAATTCGGTGACGACCATTCCGGGCGATACGCAGGCAGCTTAAATGGTCGCTTAGTACAGTAATCTTTGCACAAAGTAGTCAAGACATACCTGGGATAAATCCTGAGACGTGTAGGGACTGTACAGGTCAGACGAAAATTGGCTCAACAGATCTGCATTACGATCGAGATTGTATGTAGAATGACGATCAAAGGGAGTGCCATCGTCCATGTCTTCTGATTCTCGTGGTAAAGTCGACTTTTTATGACGCTCCTGCTCCTTAAAAGCACGGAAGTAGTAGGAATACGTAACGCTCGTTCCCAGCGTAACGAACGGAACGGTTCACGGAGGCAAGCCTGTGAAACGCGATTCATTGATCAGCATCTGTCAGCAAGAGCTCAAAGTTGTCAGCAACGCGCCTACATTTTGTACCGGCCTGTACCCGTCTCTCAATGAATCGCATGCTAGCTAGCTGTCCTTCAGTGTTATCGATCCAGTTGATATCCCAGTACAGACCACTGGCAGTATCGGAATCTGCATGTACCCTTTCTTGGTGCCGTGAGTCGGCGGTTCGTCGCCATTCATTACACTAAACTTGGCGATCCTGGTTCGATGACATTGGTCATTTGGGCATATAGTTAACCATAACAAATGTCGTATCTCTGGAGAACATAGTCACAACCACCGATCGGTATCCTATTGACTTGCCGTCGATACGTTCTGTTTCTTCTTTTGCCGAATTGAACGTATGTATGTTCCTCGGCGGTTCCGAAACAATCGCGTACAAGAAGACTTTAAAAAGAAGCTGTATGTGTCAAAAGGGCCTCCTGCACTATTGGCTTTGTGTTCGCAGTTGGTTTTATTTTATGGTAGCTGTCAAGCGTGCCAAGTCACGGGAAAGTCACGGGCTTGACAGAATTCCAAAAATGACCACGTGCCGTGCACGCTTGTTCATTTTCGCATCGTAGGCGTTCCTGATCCACATTCTCCCAGCGATTTGGACTCACCTGGCTGTGAACTATCTTTAATGACATCACAGATTCCGTTAGAGACGGTCAAGACCCTCACACACACTACACGTGTGGGGTCGGCCCGTTTTCTGGCGGGCTTGTTTTAGGTAACCTTCTGATCGGATCCGCCTCCACCCGATATGTTCCTCTGGTGTTCCTCTTCTTTGAATTCTTTCCTCCACTGGTTATACATGACCCAAAGACTGTTGATTGCAGTTCTTGTGTTTGTCTGCCAACTTGAATGCCATTAGGGCTCGTGACCGTCCCCATACTCTACGTCAGTGATTTGGATCGAAAAATACTCATCTTTTGGCTCAGACATCCATATCGCCACTGAGCCTGGCCGCATACGGGTATACGGGTATACGGTACGGTTATGGTAAGGATAACGTACCTCTCTACCGTCTCATGTCCTAGACAGCCGTAATTTCCATTTTCGTATGCAGTATGGCCACAAGCCCTAAATGCCATAGGTTTCATTCCCTGCCAAGTTGATGACTCGCAGCTTGCATGTAAAACATTTCTACTATACCAACTACGTCGGACAGCCTCAGGATGTAGAGGATGCGCATATGCTAGCAACTTCACTATCTCATCTCATTCGTCCTGTGATAGCTCGTGTAAAAACGTTTCTATGTGATAACTAAGCCAGGGACAGTGTGACGGATGCGAAGGATGCTAGCAATCTCGAAGTTCAACTCTTGGACATTTCATTCTTCTCTTTGTTCTGATTGCTCGTAGGTCACCCGACTGCAACGGGGTCAGTGTAAAGGATCCCGCTCCAAATTTCAGTAGGGGGATGCTCTGCAGACTCTGTCATTCCAAGTTGTCTGAAGTGTAATCATCATTCAACGGACTGTAATTTGTTTGGAGCCATGGTGGAATTTTTATTTTGGATGTATTCAAATGTATTTTCCATGCTCACAGAGCAAATACTCTTAGCTAAGTGAGAATCTACGCCGCGCAATAGCCTTAAACCCTGCCAATCAACTCACTGGACGCCGTGACTTGAGTTGAAAGGGAAACAAACAGTTCGGTTGTAGTAGACCAGTGTCGCACAGATCCGATGGACAGTGCCGGTCAAAATCGACGATAAGGATTCGATTCTGTTGCCGATTGAATCCACGGAGCTTTCCGAGCAATTAACATGACACGTGATTCAGTCGCCATTTTAATTTCGCGCCACAGACACTCAAACAAGACTGAACTGAGAGAGCGGCCCGGGGAGCATCAGTGTTCTTGTTCTCAGGTGGCCATTGGTCTATTGGACTCGTTTACGTTCAACTAAGTGGAATCGCCTTCCATACAGGCTGTATCTCCACTGTCAGTCTGTCACGCAATTTCCCGTTTTCGCGGTTCTTTTTCGTGCAATTTCGTTCTCCCCACCCTCTTTTCAACTTCACTCGTGAACTTCATGTGCCTGGAAGAGGTTCTTCATGGCAGATGCACAACCGACGCGAACTTGGGCTAGATCAACGCGTTGGTTGACTATGTGTGGATTCAGGAACCATCAGTACGAACGTAAACAGCTAAGTACTTCTTTTGCCTCATGCATGACTGCGGTGATAGTCCACTGACTCGCGATTTATTCTCGGTGCCTCGCACTCGTGTTTCTGTTCCAAATCCTATTCAACTTCCTTCGCCTCGAATTGCTTTCCTTCCATATGCGTAACAGCTCTCTAAAACCGATATGGCGAATTCGATTTCGAACAAGAAAAGGGTTAGTACGACGCTCGTTATTGATTGGTTACTCCTCATCAAGATTCTCTTTCGTCCATCTCGCTCTCGTCCACTCCTTAATCTTCGTAAAGTTCCGACAGCTGTGCTGGACATCAAAGCTGGGTAAACGCTTGGGTGTTGTAGGAGTGCCCTTGATCACGATGCTTTGAACGTTGAAGGGGATGGTGCTGATATCTGACGCGCACATCAAAGACTGACGGATGGAATTGACGCAGTGCGTGATGTGCATTTGCGTAACGTAGGGATCTTCTGTCATCTGAGTATAATAGTCTGAAGAAAGCGTGAGAGATATGGATGGAATAAACGGTAACGGGCCAACCTGGATGTAAAGCTTTGCGAATCTTATTCTAAGGTGCGTGTGAACTCACGACTGATCGCATCTGCGTCGACTTACCAGACAGTGAAGTTGATGGAAGACATCGATTCCCATGACGAGTCCGCTACCGTCGGTAAGTGGCAGAGTCTTATTGGCCAAGTAGTCGGCCATTTCAAAGGGAAGAGAGACTGCACCGACTGAAAAAAAAACTCAAAACCAAACCAGGAAAATGTTGTATTGTTTACCTTCGTAGAGATCACGCCAGGCTTGATCGACCTTGGGGGAGGGAAGTAGGCTGTAGAGATCATTTTCTTCGTTATTCAACGGCCCGACGTGGAACTTGATGACCTCATAATCGATAGCTTCCGTAGCGGGAGCTTAGGAAGTATTGGTGAGCTATAATCAACACCTCTCTCGACGACTCACAGAATATTAGTTGCGGGCTAGGAAAGCATTGGGCTCTCATCCGGCGTATCTGTACGACGAATGCAACGTTGCACATGAAAAGGACCAAGAGACCAAGAGAAAGTGCGTAAGTGGTTTTACGGGTGGGCCACCATCTCTTATTGTCCTCCCACGATTTGCGTTGACCAGGAATCAATGCATCGCCTTCGTCCGTCACGTCCAGTTCACTGTGCCAGAGAGGTCTGTAAGCTGATTGAGGGCGCGATTTCTCTCTAGTCATTGGGTTGTGCGAAGTCCTAGTGGATGTAGAGTCAGAAGGGGCTCTGAGCTCCACAGACTTCACGTTCCTAATGCCCGTCACTATTTGAACTTGGAGTGGAGGATTGATGGAAGATCAGGGTTGTATTTTTGTTCAAGTTCGCGAATGTTACTCGCTTTTCAAAGCTAGAAGCAGTGTCACTGGGGGTATACGCATGTACAGATTCGGTATAAGTAAATCTTTCTGCGACTTGAATAGTAAAATGATTGTACAATTGCACTTTGTTTCACACCATGTCTGCATCACGGCCCGATCCCCTATCTCCGCGTTATCGGTAAGTGGCGTTTGACATTTGTAGCAACCTTCTCCTGCGGTCCAGAGTCCTGCTTGCTCACTTGGACTACAGCTTTTGTGGCAGCCTCTTCCGCGGCGTCAGAGTCAGGAACCATACGATGTCATGCTACTAGTTTGAAGCATTATCAGATATTCGAAATCCTTTTTTCGGCTCCGCACTTTCTAACATTCAACTTGTCGATACAGACAGGAAGTATGATCTAGATTCTCTGATCCTATAAGGATCTGCCAGCGGCTTCTTTTATATGTCTGTCACGGTTGATATTATGGCGTGATCCGGAAGGTGGCAATTTCTCCCGTCTTATCTTCACATGATTGTGACAAGGCTTTACGACTCAAGTGTCGAGGATGTCGAGGCTTTACGGATACATATTCTGGGTTTATACTTTTTTTACCACCCGAATGATGAGGCGTTGAGTCGACTGTTACACTCAGCGCTCCACCCTTGTCATACATACATGAACTTGGAAAGGATCGGTTGGGACCATCTTGTGCTTGAAACGGTTCTACTTGTGCTGTAACGGTGAGGCATAACGTTTGAAGGAGCACTTGAATCGACTCTGATGTTGCTTCTCGAAGTCCTCGGTGAGTAGTTGATACCACTGACCAACACGATTCGGAGCCACAGAAGGTGGCTTGAGAGATGGTTGACGAAAGAACTTCTCTTTAGTGCTCCTTAGTTTAGATAAATTGTTCAGGAAAACCTTGTATCGGTGGCGGTTGTAACTCCATCGGTGACTCTAGAGTTTTACGGATCAACCTCATCGATTGTCAAGATAGCATTGAGATTTCGAGGCAGCATGTACTATGACCTGTAGTCTCTTATAATGTAACATGAACGTTGCATGAACGCCAACGGTGTTCAGTTGAATCGGTTTCTTGGATAATAGCTCCCCTCCCGCGAAGCAGTGCAAGCCGAGATAGACGTCCAATAGACGTCACGAACCACATAGGTAGTTGATAGGTAATGACAGACTGCTTATTCTTGTGCCTATCAAACAACCTCATGATCAGAAGCAGCCTGAGCTATCGTCGAGCGTACCTTATACGTGAGCAATACCGTCTGCATCAACCTCCCGGTGTGTGTGGTAACACTAAACAACAGTCAAGCTCTTCACCTACGCCGTAGGTAGTGTCAAAGCAGGTGCTATTGCTGTACAAATACCGGCTGGGATACTGTGAGTATATCGTGATATCTATCCAATACATTCAAAATACATTTTCAAATGTGAGTCAGACGGAAACAGTAAGAAGGACGGTAGTTGCGTCTTTCCAGGAAGCTTGGAATTAGGGCCCTTGTACCCCACTTGCTCTATGGAAAGGAAGAACACATTGCGCAAACGAGACATCCTTCGGAGTCGTTTCGGAGCTTTCAGTGGGAAGCACGTGACACGTGATTTTGTTTGCTTCTCAAGTTCTACATTAACGAACAATGTAGCATGGCTCTGCTGACTGTAGGTAGTTGTGTCTCTGTCTCACCAACCTGTCAAAATAGCCCTCTTGAGCCTCCAGCTGGTCTCATCTTCACTGACGACTTTTCATCTTCCGAAGTGCTCGGCTTTGCCCTTTTCCAGCCTTTTCCATTGCGTACTTCATCATTGATGACTTTTCTGGTTATTCTAGAAGCGCTACCGCCACAGCTGCTACTCTTGTATGTCCCTGTGCCTCTTTCTGTCAAGAGTTCGGCCTCTCGAGCTGAGAGAAGCAGGTTTGAATGTATGTAGTATGATTAATTTTTTGCCACGGGATGACAGATATTCCGGCAGTCGTGCAACACTAGAAGCAATTATCATCGTCTTCTCATCGTCTTCTCATGCCAATACTCTTGTTTATCAGTCAAGTTCATCGTCCGCGGGTTTCTACAAAAGGAATGATCTTGTGGTTATCGAAGATAGTTCTTCCATTGGACCGTACAAGGAAAGTGAACTAGACGTTCAAATACCTATCTCCACCGCTTTCTGAGTCGCAAATGCGTATGTCATACATATTCCAAAATGGAGACTTCCAGATTTCTGAAGATATATGGCCTCTATGTTAATGCTGGTATAAAGGCTAGACATGTTCGAGTTGGAGTCTCCGTCGACTAGAGCATCTCAGCATCGTCTTGTCGTCGTCTCATCAGTATGAAGTTCGCAGCTCTCGCCGTCCTCGCAACTCTGGCTTGCATGTCTGCCGCTCTTCCGGCACCCTTCTACTACACCCATTATGAGAATGCGAACGCCGTCCAGGCTAGAGAGGTAGGAACCTTTTTTTCCTCACCGCAACACTGAATCGATTCTGAAGAAACGGTTTTACTACACTCACTACGAAGGGGATGCTGCCAGTGGTGTTACCAGCGGCCCCGAGGTTTGCTTCTATTAGCACCTGTTCCAATGAAGTGTTCATAAACATCATTACTCTCACTATGTTCAGGACGGTGCTGAAGAGCCTCAGCAAAATGAGAAGCGCTTCTACTATACTCACTACGAAGGGGATGCTGCCAATGATGTTACCAGCGACCCCGAGGTTTGCTTCTATTAACACTTGTTCCAATAAAGTACTCATGAACGTCATTACTCTCCCTATGTTCAGGACGGTGCTGAAGAGCCTCAACAAAATGAGAAACGCTTCTACTACACTCACTACGAAGAGGACGCTGCCAATGATGTTACCAGCGGCCCCGAGGTTTGCCTGTATCAACATTTGTTCCAATAGTGTGCTCATGAACATCATTACTCTCACTATGTTCAGGACGGTGCTGAAGAGCCTCAGCAGAATGAGAAGCGCTTCTACTACACTCACTATGAAGGGGATGCTGCCAATGATGTTACCAGCGGCCCCGAGGTTTGCTTCTATCACTCCCACTACGTTCAGGATGGTACTGAGGAACCCCAGCAGAACGAGAAGCGCTTCTACTACAGCCACTACGTCCAGGACGGCACCCAGGATACTAACACCGATCTCGAGGTTCGAGCCTTTTATACCATTCTCACACCCAGGCTGATGAGTTGGACCTGTGATTAGAAACGCTTCTATTACTCCCACTATGTTCAAGACGGTGCCGAGGATGCTGCGAACACCCCCGAGGTACGGCTTTGGCATTACCTTATCCTCGACATCTGCTGACGAGCCATGAACAAAATCAGAAACGCTTCTATTATAGCCATTACGTCGATGATGAGGCCACCGAGGCTAGCCCGAACGAGGTGTGTGTTTTTTGTCTGCATCCTCGAACTCTAATAGCCCATACAGAAACGCTTCTACTACGCCCATTACGTTGGTGCTCAGGAGGGCGAGAACACTTCGGAATCCTCTGCTTAGAGTGGAACCACACGAAGAGCCCTCAAACATCTCTGTCGTTTAAGTCGACGTGTAATTGGTGCTCGGTAGAAGTCTGCGGTTGAAATCTTGCTTCTTTGTATGAATATGCGACCCGTACATCACCCTTACGAATTGATGGATCTTTGCTTCATTCTTTTGAAGACGCAGTGTGGGGGCTATTATCATCGCCGGGTTAAATACAGGAGAGGCAAAGGCTGTGCTTACATGCGATGCTGAAATACCCGTCCGGAAAATCCATCAGTGCTGTGAATACGCCTCCTTCACCAGGTTAGCGCATCCATCGTTGCCTTGAGTATCACCTGGGTTCATATTTCAAGCCCAACCGAGGCCGCAAGTCGGGCAAGCCAGTAGGCTGCCAAGGATGAAGGACGATGGACGTCGGAGAGCCTGAGCAATGGATTATGGCGTGAAAAACTTTGTCTCCATACCAGATCGATATCCCAAAATAGCGATTGTAAAGTGCACTCGGTTAAGCTTGGTTGAGTTAATCATTCGAGACACGCGAAAGCCTTCAAAGCTCTAGGAGTTACATTGACCGCCTTAAGTTCCCATTCTCTCTCCCAAGAGGGTCCACTACCCATAGCGGGGGTTCCATAAAGTTTGATGTTTGAAGCCCAAAATACTTACGTCCCACTGAACCCCCATCTGTTTCTTCCCTGGCGGCGCCGGAATAACCAGTTACGAAAGTTAGGATTGCTCGGCCAATACAGACGAGACAAATCCGGAGGAACCTCGATATCGCCAGTCTCGGAAGACGAAACTGGACCGTCTTTAATTGGGAAATTTGCATCTCGGAAGCTATGGCACCCTCCTCCATCTTGACCACGACAAGAATCGGATATCGACAACTCTTCTTCAGATCTCTTCGTTCTCGTAACATATCTCCTGGCCAAAGAGGGTTAATTCGTTCTCTTCAGCCACCTCAAACCAACAAAACGGGAGACTGGTTTCGTCAAGGGTCAGGTATGTAGTTCCACTCGTGTCGATTGATGCCTCTTTGTTGGTCTTCAGGGAGGTAGGAGTATGCACTGGTATTGAGACACCTGTACGTCAGACGACGCAAATACATTGTTTTGTTGTTTTCTGCACAGAACCCCCAAATTTTGCAGAGCCTAAAGCAAAAATGGACCTGAGATCACGTCCAATATCTTCTCGAGGGAAGAAGAGAACACAGGTGTTCGTAGCTTTTGTCGAGTGCGGACGCCAAGAAACACAGGTGCCAGTCACAGTTGCGATGAGGGAGCGGTTTTACACCTCAACTACGAAACCAAAACCTCATGAGCTGGATTGGCAGACTGCCATCCCCTCCATTTTGGCTCGGTATCGCCCAGGTGTGATGCCCACTGCAGCGAATGCCTATAACAACACCATGCCTCCTCTCTCGTCTCGCCCCAACCGTCACTAACAAAGCGGAATTAACAAGACAATCTTGCTCTTAGTACAAGAACCGAAAAGCAAGGTCGTATTGCATACGTAGATCGTTGGATTTAAGACGAGAATGTTGATAGCTTGTTCGAGAACACCTTTATCTCTACCTCTGGGATAGGTTGGGAAGTAAAGGCTTGAATCGAGGGACACAAAAGATTTGAATTCCTAATTCAGAGTTTCTAGATTTGGGGTCGAAAACAATACCCTGCCAGTGATCCCTCTGCCTTACACACACGATCCGTACCCAGTGTTGAAATTGTGTCACCGGAATCTAGGCCCAGCGAATTGCCTACAATTACTGTGCGCGAAGGATCTCATTGACAGATGATTGACTAGATTCAGCATTAACAATTGTTAGATTTGAAAAATATACATACTATACAGGAACTGCATCTTTTCACATTGACGTCTTGGTAAGTTATAAACGTTCATAAACGCTGCGTCCACATGAACCTAGGGAGGGGGCACTTTTGCATCCCTGAACGGCTCGAGGATGAAGCTTGAAGATCAGGGAGTGGCTCGGGGATCTCTCGTCACTCGTAGCATCGTATCAGCACGGTGAAGAGTTTACGGAGTAGAAACCCCTCTTTGCACGGAGATCAGTTAGCGCCTGATCTAGAAAGTCAAGGTTGACTCGCAATTTGGCAGAAGCAAGAAAGTGAGTGTCACATGGTTACGTGACCGCGTAACGCCTTCCCCTCTATACAGCGAACACTGAGCTATCTACATCAAGGCGACCGTATCTGAGGTGCTGGTGATTCAGGGCTGTATGTTAATCCGCAAATCTTGTATCTGGCGAGTACAGCTTCTGCCGACCAAAAAAAATCTACAGCGGCTCAAGTTGATTCCGGTCCCGAAAACAAACGCCCCTTCAGCATTCCGGGTGATGAAGGCAGGGAAGATCGTCAAGTTCCTAGTGAAGGACATGAAAATGAGAATCTCTTGTCATTGAGATGACGTCATGAAGCTAGTTATCATATCATCGGATATCAGCATATATTCTTCCTTCCTAACATCCTAGCCTGAGCATTTTTCCTATCGCACGCAGACATCTAATTGTTGACTCGTTTGAACTTGAATATTCATCCCTACCTTCCTGCTTTACCATCTTTTCAAACGCGCTGTCGTCCATCAAACCCCAAGTCATGTCTCCCGCTAATGGTCCTGACCGTGCCATCGACATCTCCATCAGACTCTGTCTTAGAGTCTCAAATGCAGCTTGTGAAGGAAGTGGACGCCCGTCTCTTCTCATTTCGTCCAGGAACTCTTCAAGGCCATATATCTTCCAAAGCTTCGATGCACAGTCCTCTGCACTGGACTCGGACATGGCCGAATTAACTTTCTCTGCATCTACTTTGACAAAACCATAGCCATAAGCGCGCATCTGGTAGTAGAGAACAAACATCCACCCTTCACCAATAAAGCCTGCATTGGAGGATCTCGGAACAAGTGGAACGTGCCGATGATCCCAGGTTTCTCCGTGACCATGACGCGGAGCGCCACTAACTAGTGATTGTACGATTCCTGCACTGAAAAAGCTGTAAAGAGGAGGGAAACGGCGTACTCCATCTTTGCCTTCAACCGGCACAAGTGCAGACAACAAGTCGTTGAGTGATTGGACGACGGTAACTGGGGTCCAGACTGGCAAGTATGCAGTGCAGAAACGTTCATAGTAGATTGGCTCTGTGCTATCGACGACAACACAGGAAAAGCCCTGCTTGTGTACTACGGATTTGTCATTCTGGAGGAATGCTGGATGGAGAAGAATCTCGAGGTGTTTGAAGAGCTCTGGCCTGGCTGAGATAAGGCAGGAGAGAGAAGAAATATCAATGGATGTATCAAGAACATCAAGCCGCTTGAGAGATGGTATACGAGTCAGAAGGTTCTCTAAAAGGTCACATGAAGAAAACTGAAGGTTATGGGAAACATCAACCATTGTGACATTTGCAAGAAGGCCTTCAGGAATGAGAGAAATCGCTCTGCTAATTTGAGCATCGCTCCAAAAAACAAAACTGGTGAAGTCGAGATTGGTAACTCTGGTAGTCTGTAGGTTGTAGGTTAAAACTGAAGCTAAGACCGAGACGGCAGAATCAGGAACATTGGTCCGAGCACGCAACACAGTTATGATCAATGCGGCTTTTTGAGGAAGCATGAAGATATTGGTGAGCAAGTCCATTCGCCCAGATTGAAGAATCGCCTCAATGGCTGGGCCAATCACAAGATCGGCTAGAGGCGGAATAGTGGTAACGTTGGTAGCTTCTTGGTGTATCTCTCCTTCTACATCACAATGTAAGGAAGCGGTATAAGCTTCCCCATACTCGTGGGGCCAAGCTTCTGCAAGAGTCTGGAGCGTGATCAAGCGCTCATTCGAAAGGAGAGAAATGGACTTGAGAACATCCTCCTCAGTCTGGCAAGTCAGTTCATCCTTCATTTCTTCTGTAGTTGGAATTCTATAATACTTCCTGACGTACTGTTCAGCAGTCAGAATATCTGTGTCAAAGTACGTCATGCAATATGCAGGATCCGAAGGATCTGTGACATCGACAAAACTGAGGCCATCGTTGTTGTCTGACTGAAGGTTTACACAACAAAAGAAGAAATGATACACTCACCTACGAACCAGGTGTCTATATAGGCGGAAAGAGTACGACTGTATTGACTGAAGTAGGCATTGGGTGCCTTTTCAAGGCCTACATTCCAGGCTGACGCAAGTAAAAACGTGATATACGGACAAGGAATCTCTGGAATAGTAGGTTCCTCATCTCCATAAGCTCCGTATTTGCCCTGGATAACTTGCAGTTCTTGACAAATTACTTTTGCGTTGTCAGGGTGTTTGATTAATGTTAAGAAACGCCAAAGTGCTTTTAGAGGTAAACGGCCATAGCAACTTATAAGTAGCAGTCAATCAGAATAGCCTGAGACAAGAAGAGATTAGACAGACCTTTGGTGGTTAAGAGCAGCCACACAGCGGTATACGGCCCTTTTGTCGGTAGAGTTATGTGGTATGACGCGGGCAACAACAAAGACTTGGTGACAACGTTGCCCCATCCGTAGGTCAACTGTAAGAAAGCCTGGTCGGCGCCGCACGTGACAGTCATGGAACATCCTCGCTCCCCACCATCATCCATAGAACGCAGACCGGATCTTTTCAGGACACTTCAGTTTCTTGCAATGCAGTCGTTCGGAACCCTTGTCTCTCCCGTTTGCTTTACGAGCACCGTAACCAGTGACCACACAAGCTGATGACTCATGAGAACATGTACGAGTCACGACGGGTGCTTAACGCAGACACGGTTGCTTCCTTTGCTTACCTGGCATGAATTACCAGTGGTGAAGTTCTTGCTGGTGATGAATTTCCCAACTGGCGCAGACTCATCACCATTCACGATGACGCCCTGTATTCAGATTGGATCGACCGTCCTTTAGCAACACCGCATGTCAAGCTTGGAGCGTTGGTTCCCATTGACGCTCACTGTTTCTAACAAATGTTTCCTGAAAGCTGATGTAGGTCGGTTCAATCAAATCACGAAATATCAAATCCTCTGTTGCTGTCGAACGTATCAAACACGTTCCTATCATATAACCCTGTCCACCACTTTCACCAGCTTCGAACCTAGAAACGTAGGTGGATTCTCTTCCGTTCATGAAACATGAAACTGGAAATTGTACTATACGCCTTCAAGGTAAGTAATGCTTCCTGAGCCTCGACCTATGGTGTCTCATCGTGAATGTAGAAATCGATTGTTACGGCCGTTCATTGCTGGCTTATCTTCAAGACGACGTTTCAAGTTGACCCGGAGCTTGGCCGATCTGCTAATCCTTCCGATGTACCGAAGAAAATGAAATAATTTGAAATTCAACTGCAGTACACGATGCATAGCCACGGGGATCGATCATGGACCGATATGCTACCCGCAACTGTCTTGAGTCTCGCTGGTCTCATCTTGAAACATGAAGTTTCGTCTATTATTCATCTTTTTCGTGTTGGGAGCTTGGGTCTCCCTTTTCCTAATCCGTAGGTTGGTCTGAATGAGTTGGTGATGTGCTAACATCCATCAAGTACTACTGACATTGTAGCCTCGACGTCAAGAGGCCGGCAACCACAGTCGAAGTCCTCATGTCTGCTCTATTTCAAGTTGTGGGACGGTGCTGCGGAACCGCTATTACCCTCGGAATCGGAATCGCAGCTTGTTGACCCTGATGGTCCTGCCATGTACTCCGACTTACACAGATATGGCGGCTTGATGGAGTCGACTGCGCAATGCCAAGTTGCAGAGAGATTGTAACATGTTACTCACAGTGTGCGTCCTCCCCCTCCCCCTCCAACTGCGCCGCCGCCACCGCCACCTCCGAATGCTAGGCATCGTGGTTAGTAGGAATAGTACTAAGAGCCAAGTCGCTAATATATCTATTTTCCTACGCCGACTTGGGCCTCGTCTCATGAAATCCAGTTCCGCAAATTCAACGGATGCCTATGACCAACTAATACGGGTATGTCAAGCTTTGAGCGTTGGTTCCCATTGACGCTCAGTGTTTCTAACAAATGTTACTTGCAAGCTGAGGTCGGTTCGATCAAATCACGAACACGTTATAGGCTATGAAATAACCCTTTCACCAAGCCCGCTTCGAACCTGGAAGAGTGGGTGTATTCTCTTCCAAACATCAACTTGGAACTTGTAGCATATGTCTGTCTGCCTTCAAGGTAATGAATGCTTCCTGAGCCTGTCTCATCGTGAATGTGCGTAGGAATCGACTGTTACTGCCGTACAATGTTGGCTTATCTTGTTTCAAGTTGCCCCCCCCCCTGGCCGATCCTTCCGAATGTACCGAAGAAAATGAAATAAATTCAATTGACACGATGCATAGCCATGGGGATCGATCGCTTTGTCATGGACCGATATAAAATGCTACCCACAAGTGTCTCGAGTTCTCCAGCTGGTCTCATCTTGAAACATGAAGTTTCGTCTATTCATCTTTTTCGTGCCGTATATTGTTGGGAGCTTGGGTCTCCCTTTTCCTAATCCGTAGGTTGGTTTGAATGAGTTGGTGATGTGCTAACATCTATCAAGTACTACTGACATTGTAGCCTCGACGTCAAGAGGCCCGCAACCACAGAGCATCACCCGTCGAAGTCCTCATGTCTGCCCTATTTGTTACATGCACACTGTGAGTAACATGTTACATTCTCTCTGCAACTCAGTGGCATTGCGCAGTCTCCATCAAGCCCCCATATCTGTGGAGGAAGTCAGAGTACACAGCGGCAGAACCCACAGGTGATAATACGGGTGGCGCAGAGCCGTCCGCCGCCTCCAACTGCGCCGCCGCCGCCGCCTCCTCCGAATGCTGGCCACCATGGGCGTGGTTAGTTTAGTAGGAATAGTATAAGCCAAGTCGCTTCCAAATATATCTATTTTCCCACACAAGCCGCTCTGGCCGTAGAACACATTCCCCTACGCCAACTGGGCCCTCGCCTCATGAAATTCAGTTCCGCACTCAAATTCAACGCAATCTCAGACTGGTGGGATGCCTACATCGCCTATGACCAACTAAAGCGGGTGATATACCAAGTCGAAAAAGAGGAACACGCTGCTCGGGTGTATACAGATGAAGAAGCAAGATTGCTGTTTCCCTCGTCTGATGCAAGGTTTAGCGAGTTGTTGAACATCGAGCTGGATAAGATAAGTAGGTTTTATAACTCCACTGTGCAGGAGGTGTTCACTGAGATTGGGAATATCGAGGATGAGGTTAAGAGGATTGAGGAAGAATGGGAAGAAGGAGAGTATCATGATGACTATTCAGACGACGAGGAGAGCTTGGAGGAAGACGATGCCCATCAACAGCAACGACGTCGACGAGATAAATCCCGATATTCGATGTCTTCTGTTTCTACAGACGATGCTGGGCCGTCTTCCGTTAGCAAGTTTGCGTCCAAGCTCAGGGATTCCATCTCGACGTTGCCGGGTAGAGGCCGTTCGTCGTCGTCTGCACCAGCGCTGAGAGAAATCGGAGATGTATGGCATAATTCACATCCATCTGCAATTCACGCGCGGTTGACTCTGAAACGGTCCATCGTCGCTGCATTCGTCAAGACGAATAATCTCAAATCGTACGTCGAGGTCAATGAGAACGGGTTCTCCAAGATTCTCAAAAAGTACGTATCTTGTCTTTCCCCCAACCAACTAACCCGTGCTAGATACGACAAAGTGACCTCGTCAACCCTCAAACCGACATACACAGCTACCCTATCCTCGTTACCCACATCTCCCTTCACTCCCGCATCCAAAACCAAACTAACCAGCGCCCTCGAAACACTCGAATCCATCTACTCGAAATGCATATGCAAATCCAATCCCACCCGCGCCCGAAAAGAACTCGCAAACTACAAACGAGAAAACATCGTCTGGGAACGGGATACAGTCTGGAGACTGATGCTATCCCGAGAACGTCGTGGCGGGACAACAACTCCTCTCGTCGCAGGCTCATTCAAGAAACCTCCTTCCGAGAGGTACATGTTCAAGATCCCCTGGCTTGGATGGAGGGTAAAGGGAAACCTGCTTTCTCTCCTCCTCGCACTGGGGGTCTTCACAACCCTCCTCACAGTCCCCTTGATAACATCCTCAGACCCTCTCGATTCCGGAGCCGCGAACAGATGTTTCGCAATCCTAGTTTTCAGCACAATCCTCTGGGTCCTAGAACCAATCCCACTCTTCGTAACTTCCCTCTCCATTCCCTTCCTCCTAGTCGTCTTTCACGCAGTCAGACAAGACCTGGGAGAAGACAAGTTGGGTCCGGTTTTAGACCCCAAGGATTCAACCAAATGGGTGTTTAGCGTCGTCTTCAGCTCGACGATTATGCTTCTCATTGGGGGGTTCACCATCTCTTCTGCGCTCTCTAAAACCGCAATTGATAGGATCCTTATCACTCGGGTGTTGTCGTACACCTCCGGCGGAGGAGGAGGAGGAGGACATAAAGGACGAGCCAGCGGCAGCAGCGGCGGCGGCGGGTCCCCAACCCGAGTTCTTCTAAGTATAATGCTCGTCTCCTGCTTCTCCTCAATGTGGATCTCAAACGTCGCAGCACCCACACTCTGCTTCTCCCTCGTCCGTCCCATCCTCCGTACTCTCCCACCCAAAGCCCCTTTCGGTCCCGCGCTCGTATTGGGTATCGCCCTAAGCGCGAACATTGGCGGTCTTTCGTCCCCCATCTCGTCTCCACAAAATCTAATTGCCTTGGGTGCGATGAATCCACAATTGGATTGGGGAAGATGGTTCCTCGTTTCAATCCCCGTATCCCTTATCTCTATTCTCCTAATCTGGGGTCTCCTACTATTCTCTTACTCACCTTCCTCTCTCCCCCCATCCACATCTTCCTCCTCATTGGATGGTGGGGGACGGTTAGAACTCAAACCCATCCAACCATCCAAAGACCCCTTTTCACCAACCCAATACTTTGTCTCCATCGTTTGCATACTAACAATCTCCCTATGGTGCTTCGCCCACCAACTAGAATCCTTCTTCGGCGACATGGGAATCATAGCTCTCATCCCAATCATCATCTTCTTCGGGACAGGAGTATTGGGTAAGGACGATTTCAACCAATTCACTTGGACAATCGTCTTTCTCGCCATGGGCGGAATCGCACTTGGAAAAGGTGTATTGACATCGGGTCTCTTGGACATTTTCGACACCGTAATTCGAGACATCCTACAGGATTTGGATTTATACACCATCGTAATTCTCCTCTCATTCATCGTCCTCGTCATATCCACGTTCATCTCACATACCATCTCTGCCGTTCTTCTCGTTCCTATTGCGGAACAAGTCGGACGGACGGTGGGGGGTGGGACTTCGGGGAATTTATTGGTTTTCTTAACCGGTTTGGTGTGTAGTTGTGGGATGGGGATGAGTGTTAGTGGGTTTCCTAACCAGACTGCGGCAACGCAGGAAGACGAGTTGGGAGAGCTGTATCTTGATAATATGGATTTTTTGAAGAATGGGGTTCCGGCGAGTGTGTTGGCTACGCTTGTGGTTGCTACCGTGGGGTTTTTGATGATGAAGGTTATTGGGTGAGTGGAGATTTTTTTTTACTTTGTGTGTGAGCCTGATTTTGTTGGGTAGGTTGTGAGACCGCGACAGGGTGGTTTTAGAATGATGTGTTACGCGAACGCTTGATGCGTCGTAGCGTAGGCACCTGGTTAATTGTAATGCTGATCGTTTGTTTTGCTCTCGTCTGCGTTATGCTAGGCCGGTTTGCGCAATCGGCTTTCCTCGAACCATATTGCATGTCCCTTTGTTGCAGTCGTCGTTAACGGCTTACTGGCCTTCACTCCTGAGGGAAATAGTCATACTGACGCCTAACGTACGCACCATTTTGCTGAAAGAGACCTTGACTTTGACACGAAACGCCGTAGATAGTTCAAGACACTTTCCTGCTTCATCTGAACGTTATCTTTTTACCCATCGATGCGGACCCGTTTAACTAAGATATCTCACTCCACCTTGTGGCGTAAGTCCTGTCTGTTCTCGCGTTGAAAGTCGTGGACCGTGCCGTGAATACAGTTCCTGTCTTCCTCCCTCCTGAGGAGTCGGCTGACCAGTCCGGTGACTGGATCATGGCTACGACAGAGGCTGAGGCTGATTACGAGCCTATAGGCTGGCATGAACGAAGCAGTGGATTCGTGCTTGGTCATGTTGTACCGATAGCTAAAGGTACAGGCCCGGAGATTTAGAACGAATCGTCAATGGCCCACATACCCCTTCGCGTCCGCAGGCGTTCGAGCGTATTCAAGTGCTCTTTGCTTGGTTACCAACCAGGTTCAGTCACTGATTCGGTTTTATGGAGTGGATCCAGGCCTTTGAGATTAATCAATCAATTCGAGGTAACTCAGGCTCGACTCGGTGGTGGTCCCCGTCCAATGCAATGCGATGGTCGGTAAATCGGAATAGCCCTGAAGTGAGATGATACGCATCGACTCATCGACACCATCTGGAGAAAAAAGATGGCCCATCTTTTGAAATTTGAGGTTAGCTTCTTTTTTTTTTCGCTTGAAAGACTCGGAAACGTGACTTTTAAAACTTGAAGTGGGTAAAGTAGATCCCCATCGCGTTTGTTTACGAGAGACTAACGAAGTAGTAAACTCTACCTCATTCGACGCCTTATTGTTTCAGCCTAATCGTTGAGTCATTTCCAATTATCGAGTCTAACGTTCGCGAATCAACGCTTGGGAAACATCCTGTCATGGCACTATATGGCACGGGATCACTATGGGACCCTTGTAATTTCTCCTGAAACGTAGTGACCGTGATGGCAACTCATGCGCTGTCTAGAATATCCTTCTGTAACGAGGCCCCCACCCGACCATTTCGCGTGAGCGACGGGGATTACTTGGGGATTACTTGGGGATTGGATAGTTCCCTTTCCAATTCCTTTCCAATTCTTGTCAGTTCTTGTCGCGTAGCAGGCTCCTGATCGCCCCCTATAATTATTGCCAAGATGATTTAAGCAAGCCTGCGGATGCACCCCCAGTTTTTTTTTCTCCTGGAATATGTAGAGGGGCACTTGAGTTATAGGATTGGGTGGAGCAGCCGCCACGACGAGCGGGATCGCGTGCTTTTGGAAACCCACGTCTTGTCATTCTTAGTTAGTTTCCGTAGGTTTCCGTCCTCTCGGTGTACGACCGCTTAACTTGTCGCCAAGTTGCTTATTTTTTCTGATTTTTCGATTTTTGATCGGTCGAAGAAAGTAAATATGCGAAAGATAGGCGAATGTGTGTGATAGAGATTCGATCAATGAATGATGTGATGTCGGTGAAAACTTTTGCGATCAATACAAATATCGCCAAAATATCGCTTGGTCACCACATGATGCGTAGTTTCGGATAGTCGGCTACAGTCGGAGCCGCGGGGGGCGGCACGGATCCGTTGCTCAGCTTGTGGTGGTACGCGGATAGTAAGGAATCGAATCGGAATTACAGTGTCCGAAATTAGTAGTGTAAACAGACAAGTAGTAAGTAGTACACGACAAAGCAACAAAAGGAATTTTAAGAACGAAGAGAGTCACTTTTTCTAGCGGGGTATACATAGCTTATTTACCGATAAGTTTCAAGTCCAGTAGTTACCAAGGTCGCAGACTAGCTAGTGAAGGAGATGATGCAACAGAGGACGGATTGCTCCGATACAATTGCGGCAAGTCTGGTGAAGATGTTTTCCGTGCGCATTCCCTTACAGGAGAGTGCGGTGTGGTGGGTGAAATAGGTGATGGGTTGCCGGATGTTGATGGTGATGCACCGTCGGGAGAGGGAACTGAGAGACGGTCCAAAGCAGAAAACGGCCTGCTAATGGGGTACGAACAAGGCGGACCTGTCAAATGCGGAGGTGGTTGCGATGGTGCCATTAGGTGTTTTCGTCGTCCAGGTTTTGGGTAATCCATCGGTTGGTCCCCGTCGTCTTCTCGAAGACGCTTGAGAACGGCAGTAGCAGAGTTGGTACCCGACCCTCGAAGGTCTTCCAAAGCGGATATGGGGGGCAGAGCATATTTAGACTCATTGCTGCCACGTCGTGTAAATCCATCAACGCGGTCAGTATGAGGATGAATTGGAGGCAAGACAATATCGCGATGGAAAGGAGTCGGCGAATTGAGAGATAGAGACGGCAGATCCAGCTGGAGGCTATCTGCACTTCGACGACGAGTAAGATCGTTACTACCTAGTGGAGCTGCAGGATAAGGTGTATATCTAGGTATCGGTGAGGATGAGGATGGTAATGGTCTACCCAGTGGAGATCCATAGGTGGTAATTGGTGGTCCTACAACAGAGGAAGGATGGAGCCTACCCGACGGGAAAGGGTTCCGAGATGTAGTATCCCAAGTAGACGGCGCAATCGGGTGTGTGCTTCGCCGCGCTCTGCGCCTGCCTTGGCCTGAGGCAACAACCTGACCATACCCAGGCTGATCAGGAGACAAACAGGAGCTAGGAAACGTAGGTCTAGGCGCAATGATTGGTCAAGAACGGGCGCATTTGAACTGCTTACCCGAATAGCGGGATCAAATCATCCCTAATCGACCATGCAACTCTAGAGAGGATCAATTGGACGGGAACAGCGAACAGAAACCAGTCCTACCGTCGTGCTAATCGAAGCGCCACCTAGCCAGAAAATCAGCACGTTGTATGATCAGCGGTAAAAAGTGACTTACGTCGTATGGCATCCAAGTGCCCTGAATCTTCAAATACCCTCCTCTTACCCTACGGATCTGGGGCGCAAGCTCAGGTTGAGAGTCCACCATTTTCACGATGTCAGCTTCGCAAATCGGTCAATCAGCTTGTTCGGGATGGAAGTAGCCTTGCACACCTTTAGAATTGCCTAGAGCTTTACGAGAATAATCTTAATACATGCAAACGACAAGGGAGAGAAGAGTTACCTTTCCAAATCCCTGTCCAGAGAATGTATCCGTCGTCGATGTCCATCATGATCCATTGTCCATTCAGAGGATATTCGTACACAGGTCTAGAACGTGTTCAAGCCCGCGGAGCTTGCAAAGCAAAGAATGGGACGTACATGTAACCTCTTGGGTCATTGCTGGTAATATAACGCCCTTTTGTTACATGGTGGTTTGGACTAGCGTATGGACGGTACTTTTGGTTGCCTCCGGGGGTGTAAGCAGTGTCCTCAGTATACGCGTGAGCCACTGAAGCAGCCTACAAAGAAAGACTGTTATACCTGTAAGATTGCAGTCGTCATGGTCAAGAAGGAAGTGATGCGTGTTATGAGCGAGAGACAGATTGAAGTGGGGCACGCCCGGAAGCCGGCTGATGTTACTGATGAAAGCGTTCGATGATGCCGGAGCAAGAGTGGCTCGAGGCAGTTGTCTGCACCTAAACTGATAAATGGACGCGGAAAGGAAGAAATCAACGGGCGAGGAGGGAAAGATGGGTTCTCGGATGCGAGTGTCACATATAGTCGTAGCGAGTGGACACAAACGAACCAAATAAGGCTTGGAGCCACGCATAATACTGGTCGCCACGGGGGCTAGATTTGGAAACTAACCTAAAAGATTGCCAATGTTGGGTCTCGGCCCCGGCTAAGACAACCCAAAATGGATGAATTCTCTCAGAGATCGAAATCTAATGTCGAAAACGTCGTTTCGTGCGGGGCAATTTGGCAAGCTACGGCGGCCTGAGTTTTAATCACATCTAAACAACATTTCCCCGTCCCCTCGGGCTCGAGAAGTGGTTGGCAAGGGTCGTGAGGCCTATTTAGGGCTTGCTGCGCATCCATTAGAATGGGGTAAGCTTCTCCTAGGTCCGGTTTGTAATGGGTTAAAAAAAGATCAGGTACAGATCCTCGATCACTTTTTTGTCCTCGGTCACCAGATGATTGCC
>QLOY01001205.1:3021-18547 GCA_003313965.1 Megacollybia marginata
ATGACAAACTTCTTTTACCATGGAACTGTTGCTCCATTGGCAACAAATTCTACACAAGCTAAAGTCCTGTAAACAACAGCATGTCAGGACAGCATGTTCTGACTGTCAAGCACTTACTCATAATGCCACATGCAATGGAATCTGTGACCAAATATGGAACAGCATCCATGATAAGAAAAGCGCATAGTCAATATATCTAATTTAGGTACTTGCATGTGCTGAGAAATTACCATATAAGGTAGGAGGGGGGGAGGGGGACCCGCCCAATGCTGAGATCAGCAGATATATCTACGGTATGATTTTTGGATCCCGCATTCCCCTTGAAATGCAGCCAAACTCAGGCCAAACTTTGAAAGATGTTTGTAATAAGTAAATATAGAGCCTTTAAAGGCTGGAAGCTCTTGTATACAATACCCCAACTCTCTTTCCACTGATAAATTTTTAAGACCTCTCTGACCTCCCACCCTCTCCCTACCCCATGTGTCAGATCAGAATTCCAGCACCCTCTTGGTTCAAGGCTCTACTTATTTTGCACTTATTTTGTACTACTTATTGATTTTCCACTTATTCAATAAGTAGCCCAACAAGTAAGCCAATGAGTGGCTTATTTTGAAAAAAGCAGACCCACAGTCACTGTTTTGCTTCACAGGATGTCCTACACTGGGGACACTGGACACTGGGGCCTTAGTCACCTTTTTCCTGATGCAATCCTGATGTTGCTTACTCTGAGAATTAAAACTCTGTTAGGGTTGTTCAAGCTTCTACTTATTAGCTACTTGTTACATCTGTGCACTTAGACTAATCAACCAGCCCTTGTTTTCATTATATCTATTCCTTGTTCTGTTTATATCCTTTGCATTCATTATTCTTACTAACATTCATAAATAGTCCCTCTTTATAAGTAGATAGCACAGCCATTAGTATATAAGCCTAGCACCAGTGTTGTATACTTCAGTTTAGAAATCAACTTGGATTATGCTCAATCTCCAACTCCTCTTCAACTGGGTATCGGCCCTCACTTTGCCAAGGCTTCACCGATACCTTTGCCTAAACCCATGATCCAGCAGAGGGCATAGCCAAAGGGTTTATCTTGGTATTCTTATCAAGGGTTTTCTAACAAGCCATATCTGTCTAGAGCTT
Organism: Megacollybia marginata; assembly: GCA_003313965.1. Taxonomy (NCBI): domain Eukaryota; kingdom Fungi; phylum Basidiomycota; class Agaricomycetes; order Agaricales; family Porotheleaceae; genus Megacollybia; species Megacollybia marginata. Next base: position 4,162 of record QLOY01001205.1, read on the forward strand.
GCATTCGGCATAGTCCTTACACTGCTACCCTTATTGCTAAATTAAGTGACTAAAAACACTATAGCACTGCATTCAGCAGTTACATAGGCAAAGGCATAGACTCAGGTAGCCTTAGGTAAACCATGTCATCAGAAACCTAATACATCACTTTTTTGACCTTGTGCCAGATTGAGGACCTAGTTAGATAGGGTAGCCAAGGGGGATGCAGGATCTGACTATCCTACTGCAGGTCATCTGTGAATTTCAGCATCAGTGAAGGGACCCCCCTCCCTCTTGCCTTATATAGTAATTTCTCATCACATGCACATGACCAAATTTCATTCTAAGTCTAAGTAATCAAAATCTACACTTTTTTGATGGACCACAGGATAAACAGAGCCATCTTGAAGGTATATGCATGTCAAATCCAATAATAGGGTTTCCAATATGCAGTGATATGGGCTGTCAGATGACACAAGTTTCAGAGATCAAGGAGGCTTTGTTGAAACACAGAAGCTGTAGTACTCAACCATTGTTGCTATACAGTTGGTAATTAGCTTTTTAAAACTCTAATACACTAATTAAAGATTCTGTAGGCTTCTCTGAGGGCTATTCAGATGTGTGATATATAACCTCAATTCAGCAAGACTGGACCCTCCCCTCCCCCCCTGGGTCATGGGATCACATCCCACACCCCCCTTGAGAATAGCCCTATCATGTCATCATGCCTAGTTAGATCAAATCACACCCATTGTGCTGTCCTTCACAAGTTCTTCAAAAAGGTAAGGACTTCAAGACATGAAACTATGTTAACAACTTTTCCAGGGTGGTGTCTTGCCCCTTCCCTGCCCCCTCACCATATATAGTACTATAATACATAGCATCATTAAGATGACTATTATCCACTTTCCTGTCTGTCACTGCATGAACCATTGCACTGAGTGCCTCACCAGCCTTGATAGCCATTGCATCATCATCTTCCTTCTCCTTCTCATCATCTGGCCCACTTTCGTCCTGTAAGAGGACATCTGTAAGGCTGCAGACAATTGTTCTCTATTTTACACACTCACTCTTGGCTGTAGTGTGCCAGTGAAACCTTTCAAGTTTCTGATCTTTGTTAATACTCACAAGTGGTGGCTGTGGAATCTTCCACATTCACAATGACACCTTCTAATGTAGCTTGCATCAGCTTCACTTTCCTTGTCAATGAGCCAAGTCACAAAGCATTGAATCTCCACATTCAGCCTTTGGATCTTTTCATATGCATATTCTACTTTGGAATTGCTAATTGTCCAGCTGGCATCACCCATGGTCTTGTCAAAATATCTTGGTAGGACTTGCTGCACAAAAGATCAAACTGTGACAAGAAAGAGCACTTGATCCCAGTATAGTTGTGGTTTGTTTGGTGGGGCACATTGCAGCAGCAGCAACATTATATCTACAGGTGAGCTCCGCTTGTGATGTTTATATGGCCTTATCAACAATTTCAACACGATTGCATAAGATGCAATATGGACATAAAGTTTCTGGGTTCAAGAGCATCCACTAAGGCAATTTGTATTATTACTGATTATATCACAAAGATGCAGTTGAAGACTCATATTGCTTTTGCCACTTTAGAGCTGGCAGTCACTTGATTGGGTGATTATGACTCAACTGATGATGATTTCACTCTGAGAGAGAAAAGGATGTTACAACTCTATGGTTTCTCATCAAGAGCCTTCTGCACCTCAGGTGGTGTCATACCTGATGGACTATGGTGACCTTTTCACAAGTCATCAATTTGTTTCATTTCACTGGACTATCACTGAGATAAACAGCTGGCACTTGTAACACATGCAATCACCAAATCATCTCAAGACATCTTCTGATGATGACAATGGTATCAACATTGTCATTTATCAAGGAACTCAAGATCCTGAGATTGAAAGTCCCTGTTTAGTATTACCTTTATAGTTGGCAGATGTCTGCTTTTGGGACTATGTGAAAAGGGTCCAAGTCTGCTGTCACAAGAAAGGTAAAGGCTTTAAAACTGATATTAGTGAGTCCAAAAATAAGAATGTCACTAACTTGAACTGCAACTCTAACTCTGATTCTAGTTGTTATGAACAGTAGTTTCTTTTTCATTTCTTTTTCATTTCCTTTCCATTTTCCATCTCATTTTCACTATATCTTGGCTTATTCCTATCTCCTATCCCCTATTTCCACATTTCTCCATTTAGTTAGTCTTTCTCATGGTTTTATATCTAAATCTCTCTCTATCTCCATTAGTAGTATCTATCCTAGTTCCAGGGTTCTATCTATTGTCCTGGTTCTCTTATCTTTCAAGCTTATCTTTCTACTGGGTTCTATCCATTGTTCCAGTTCTCTTATCTTTCAAGAGGCTTATTTTCCAAGTCAGGAGGTATAACTATAGCTGTATATAAGTAGGGGTACTATTGATGTGTTCCCTTAGTCTTGATACTCCCACTTCTACCACTCAGAGTGTCCTCTAAATGCAAGATCTCTTCAACTATTGTTCTGGAGGTGTGTTAGGTTCATGATGGAGTCCCCAAAGGCAGCAGGTTATATTATGTAAGATGTGGTTTTAGTAGATGCCTGACAAGATATCAAGATTACACCACTTTGCCAACTCCAACAATGTTCACTTTTTTGACTCCTAGCCTATCCCATGCTCTGCATAACAGATAGGTGTGTTTCTATGCCTTTCCGTGCTTTCCCATGCTCTCCCAAGACAATATCTTAACTCCCTGTAGATCACTTAATTGAGATTCACTTGTAAAACATTGCTCACCTCACACTCCAGCCTGGATGAACCACCAATACCCAAGCCTGATCTTCATCTTCACTAGCCTTGACCATTGATGTCAATCAAGGTCTTCAATATGGCCTCTCTTTGGCTCTAGGTTTTTGACAAGAGCTGACACCTCTATTCACCTAGACTCTTGACAGCTTGACTCAGTCAACTGTTATTATCCTTGTCCACATCAACTCTAACCTCCAGCTCATGAGATTAAACTAAGTACAACTTCAATTTACTCACCATCATTTCATTCATCTCAACCAAGCTTGGTTTCCATTTGGAACAAGTAGTGTCTTTCAATTAGAAAGCACCTCATTATCCTTCCTCACATATTTATCTATCTGTGGGTAACTCCACAAATCAAGGACTTAGAGAGCTCTTCTGGACAACAAGAGACCTCTAGGCCTTAAGAAGTTGAATTTACAAAGTAGTGAACTGACAGCTTCGATTAAAAAGACAGATCGAAGACTCCTGGTTGTTCAGGAGTGGCTGCTCATTGTCTGAGATAACCCATACAATGAGACTTTGGACTTAGGAACCTGCTTTTATAGATGGTTGCAGTTATGGTCCATTGTCTGACCAATGGTGTTGAAGTTCACTGACTGTAACTATGTCAATCTACATACTTGACTTGCAGAATGGAACAGCAACATCTTACCCTGAATAAGGAGTCACGTTGCAGCTATTCTGTGTTGGTGCTGCTTTTGAAAGTTATACAATTTCAAGTTCAGAGAGTTTTCCAAGGTGTTCAACACTTTGAAGAGTCTGGCATTGATCTACATGGCATTCAAGTCAAGACAACAGTATTCAGAGAAACAGTCACTATAGACAGTCAGTATAGGAAAACTCCAGCACGAGGATAAACTAACAGCTTCAATAATGGGACATGTGAGCCTGTATCCAGAGCAACAACATGATATAACAGAGACATTTCAATTTAAGACACAATCCTGATAAAGGGGTTGTGGTCTTCTGCAGTGCATTTTGGATAGGAATACAATCCTAATGAGGAGTTACACCCTCCAACCACACAAGTCCGATTTGACAGAAACACAATCCTGATGAGGGGGTCACAACCTCCTACTATAGTGCAAATTCAATCCAATGGGAACCTGATCCTGATGAAGGGGTTATAGCCCCTTACCACTTATCATACCATCTGATAGTGCCTATGCTGCAGCTTCTACTTTCCTAATAGAGTGTAGCAGCAGACCACTTACTGATTCAGCAACCGGTTTCCCAATAGGGAGTTGCAGATCATCAGATTATACAAAGCATTTCCAGAGACCATCTCTCACAGCCAATATGGCAGAGTGGTCAATAATGTACATGAAAGATGAGTAGTAGTGATGCTGAAGGGCCTCAGTAGAGCTCTGCTTGCAAGTTCAAATCCTGACACTGAAGAAACAATGTCTAAGCTGAGATTAACTCAATTTTTGAAAAACCCATCTCATTCCAAGATCTTAATTGGCTATGTTCCAAATAACATCCAAGTGCTTATAAGATTGCTCAGGGTCACAAGTTGCTTCCTTTCTTTAACCACAACAACCACCATGGCCAACATAGCGCTTATTGTTTCTATGACCATGGCAGGGGTAGTTCTCATTGCCTTCACCATTGCAGCTGTCTGGACCTTTGACATCATTCCCTGGTCTGCTAAACAATGGCTGAAACAATTAGTAGGATGAAAACCATCTCCTCTCATAACTGACCTACGATCTGCCCATCATCCCTGCATTTACTGCAATCACTGCAATATCATAGCTCTTAAAACTGATCTGGAATCAGTCCATCACCCTTGTGTTCACTGCAATCTCATAGCTCTGATTCAATTTCAGGTATCACCAATGCACCTCCTAATGAGATACCAAATGACAGAAGACCCTCTGTTATTAACCCAAGTGTCTATCACACATACCCATCTAAGCACCCCACATCTTCCATTTCTAAAGACTTTTTACAGTAACCTTTTCTACCAACCTCCATAGCTCATCACTGCATCTATTCTACTCATCTTTACTTTGTGGAGCAGAGAGAACCCATATGAAAAACTTCATTGCAATCTGAAGCATATAATGTCTTCTGATGTAAAGAGTATTGAATGACTTTATCATTCAAGAAAAACAGGAAACATTGTTGAAGGAGAGGTCGTTCTGTTGGTAGAACGGAAGGTGATGTGGTCGGGTTATTATTAGAGCCTAGTAGAGAGAGAGTTGTGGCTGTTTTTTGACAAGAGACAGGGCCAAGGGAGAACTAGAAATTGAGTCAGTAACCTCACTGACTTACTTTAGGAAAAGGGACAAGACTGCGGACACACTTCCCTCTTGTTGATGTGGCAAGAGACAGACACGCGTATATTGCACGTGACTTAACTACGCATAGTTTACTAAGTCCGAATATGTATCAACAGTATATATAAAAGTGTTTGAACGCTCCTTAGGGTCTAGAATTTGTACCGGCTACCCACCAGACTCGAATCTGTGACGCATCAAGTCCTGGGGGTGCTCAAATCCCATAACGTGCTTGCTCAAGGCACGGGATGAGCAGTCACTTCAGTGGGGCGGATACTTGTTCTGTCTACTTTGGATTGTTCATATGGTATTGAAAGATGTCGTTCTAGTTGAAAGAATCGATATGTAGGCTATAGAAACAAGAAGAGGAGAATTTGGAGTTTCTGTGGCTGAGTTGTGATCTGGGTTGTGTTTTTATTGTAAGTATGAAGTTGAATTGATATGTTGATTTGAAGGATGAATTGAATATGTTGAAAGGTGAAAGACGAATGGTAGTTTAGTGGTGGATGGGGTACAAACATGTGGTTCTATAAAAGGTCAGTAGGAATGAGTTGAACATTGGAGTTTGAATGAAACAGATCCATGGTATAGTGGTGACGAGTAAGTCAAGCCACTCTATCACAGAGGGGAATACTTGGAATTTCGATCCCGGAATTCCCGCTTTAACACTTTTACTCCATCGCGACAGCTGCCAATCATCAAATATAGCCTTCCCTGAGCCACGGTCGTATGCTTTGACACAACGACTCCCTGTATACCACACCATGCAACACGGCTCATCCTGAACATCACAAATCCTGAACCTTTTCAATATCTTTCGAAATCTCAGTTTTGTCATCGGACCCTCATCACCCTCGTGTTCCTCATAACGACTCGGTACCCGATCTTCCAACATTCCTTCATAGATTTCGAACCACTCTGTCTCGAGATCCAAACGATAGACTCTGGTGATAAAGGGAAGGACAACGACTTCATCTCCAAGGAGGAATTCATCGGCGGTGTCATACTGGTAAGTCAAAGTAAGATCGAGTTTATATTTGAATGAGGAAGGTAGGTGTTGGGGATGAACGCAATCGGAGGCGTGACGTGAACAGAAGAACGAGGGAGAGGGAAGAGTGGTGTCAAAACCGACGGCACATTCAGAAATAGGGTGAAAACCTCGAAAAGTAGAATTAGTCAACAAACGGGTGTAATATAACAATATTTCTCCTTCAGAGAGTGAGTCTTTGGCACGGAAAAGAGGTGGAGGATTAAAGAAGTCAAAACGGAGGTTAGAGAAATTGGGAAGCATGGGAAAAGAATGAAAGAGAGTACTAGGACAAACCACTATTTGAACTCTTGCGGATCTGCCTCATGTTTCGACTGAGTCAACCGCTACTACCATCGCTAAGTCAAGTCGGTAAGTGGGATTTGCAATTGGTACCGTTTGTTACATCCGTGCACTTAGACTAATCAACCGGCCCTTAAAAGCCCTTGTTCTCATTATATCTATTCTTTGTTCCGTTTATATCCTTGCATTCATTACTCTTACTAACATTCATATTACTTAACATTCATAAATAGTCCCTTTCAATGTTTCTTTATTATCGACTAAAGTAGATAGCACGGCCTCTAGTATATAAGCCTAGCACCAGTGTTGTATACTTCAGTTTAGAAATCAACTTGGATTACGCTCAATCCTCTATTCTCTCTAACTCCTCTCTAACTAGGTATCGGCCCTCGCTCCGCCGAGGTTTCGCCGATACCTTCGCCTAAACCCACGATCCAGCAGAGGGCATAGCCAAAGGGTTTACCTTGGTATTCTTATCAAGGGTTTTCTACAAGCCACATCTGTCTATACATCTCGGGCTTGCATTCGGCATAGTCCTTACACCGTTCTTCTGTAGTGCGGATCTAAGGAAGTCCTCAAGGTTTGATTGTCAGGGTGGAAATAAAAGAGTTGAAGTCGCCTAATGTTAACATGTCCTTTTAAGACTGCACCGCTAAGCTCTCGCAGTACGAACGAGTCATTAGCACATTTTTCGTGAATAACATATGGGCCGGAATAAGTCCATTCCCCTTTATCACCTTTTGTGGCATCCAATTGAGATTTGTGGAGCCACACATACATACCCTCTTGATAATCAGTGAAATCAAAACAGAAATGCGCACATTTCGCCAGGTTCTCTATGGCTTGTTGACGAGTTTCTTGGAGTCTCTTGTTGGCTTCTTTCATCTTCAAGTTGCGGTGTTGGATCTGTAGAGCCCTGATCGCAATTAGTTCAATGTGAGTACTTACTTTGTCCCACTTGAGTGTCTGCCAAGTAACTTCAGTAGCATCAAATGAAAAAACGGGATGAACACCATATAGCAAGAAGTAGGGAGAAAAGCCAGTAGCACGACTCACTGTTACCTGCATTGCAAACAATATGGCATAGAGATACTCTGGCCACTTTGACTTCTTGTCCCCTGTGCACTCGAACATGTTGAGCAGCTACGTGCAGTGTAAGCTGTAAAGTAGATAACTCAGTCTTGTTCGCAAAAGACTCTATTAGGATTTACCTGTAAAGTAGATAACTAATAGATACTTAGTTAGTAATATAAAAAGTAATGACTCTACTCGTCTCAGTCTTGTTCGCAAAAGACTGAGGTGTAACGGTAACGTGATGTAAGTTATATATGTGGCGTAAGCGCCTAATGAACTCCCTTAGCATCAATTCTCCAACACCCCCCCTGACTAAGGGCGGAGTGATAGTAGTTGTACAAGATTGTTATGAGCTTCAGGAGAGAGTGGTTTAGTCAGGATATCAGCTAAGTTCTGTTTGGATGGTATGGATTGTATGATGACCTGGTCAGTTGCAACGAGTTCGCGTATGAAATGATGTCGAATATGGATATGTTTGGATAGTTGATGGTGGCTATGGTCCTCGGCAATGCTGATCGAGGCTAGATTGTCACCACAGATAACAATTGGCCTTCCTTGTGGTAGGTCAACCTGATCCATCCATGACGACATCCATACTGCTTGCTCTGCCGCTTTCCCTAGTGAAACATATTCGGCACCGGTAGTGGATGTAGTAACACACTGTTGACGTTTTGATGCCCATACGGTGGGGCCAGAGGCCATGATACCGATATAACCTGATGTGGACCGCCTAGTACTAAGACATCCCGCGTAGTCAGCATCAGCGTATATATACGGCTTGAGCTTTACTCCAAAGTCATCCTTGTCACCTTCCCTAGGTCCTCGATAAACGATTCGATAAACGAGCATGCCTCCTATGTATCGGCATACATGGATAAGGGCATTCCAGTGAGCTTTTCCTGGGTTATCTTAGAATCGGGCCAAGAAGCTGACTGAGAACGATAGATCTGGTCTGGTTGACGCTTGGCCCCACATGATACTCCCTAGTAACGGGCGGAATGGTTTATCCGCCATGAACTCGACTTCATCTGGTGATAAGGGGTAGGGAAGACGCTCAAGTTGTAACCCAGGCAAGAGGGGAGTTGGTACTGGATTGAGGTTGAATAGGTTGAATGATCTCAGCATACGTTCAAAGTATGCTGATTGGCAAAGTGTAATGTCTCCGAGTTCTTTGTCCTGAGTGACAGTAACACCAAGCATTAGATTCAGATCATCCGAGTCGGTTAACTCCCAATGTTTTCTGAGCGCACCTTTAGCCTTTAATGCCCCCTCTACTGTGCTGCTTGCTCCCTTTACATCATCTGTGTAAGTCCCGGTTATCATATACTCATCACCTTCGTGTTTAAATCGGACACATGGGTCGGCTAACGATTTCGTGAAACCTTCTTGTTGATATGTCTTATCTAGAGTTTTACCCCACAGGTGACCAGCTTGCATCATTCCATATAGGGCCTTGATAAGCAAGCAGACTCTGTCATCACCTTCCAATGCGAAACCTTGCGGTTGTTCCATATAGACTGTGTGATCAATGTCTGCATTAAGGTATGCTCCCGTGAAGTCCACCTGCCACATGGTCAACTTGAGCTGTGCAATGATGGCAAACATCATTCACAGTGATTCCATACGGACAACACCTGCATAGGTTTTGTCATAGTCGACCCCTAGGATCTGCATGAAACCTTTGAAGACGTATCTTGCTTTTCTTTTAACAATATTCCCAGCTCCGTTATACTTGTTGGCGAAAACCCAACGATCCCTCATTACATGTGTCCTTGCTGACGGCCTATCAACCAACTTGTAAGTCCCCTTTTTCATGAGATTATCGATCTCAGCTTTCATCGGTGCCATCCATAGGTCCAGACGTTCCATAGCTTCTGAGTAAGATTGTGGGATGTAGATGTCGTCGTTGAAGGCTAGGAACGCCCATGGATCCGTCATGAATCCATGGTCTCTGATTTGGCCTTTTTGTGTTAGTTGCCCAATCCATTCCCCTCAGCTTCGCAGTCTGAGCTTCCCTTTCAGATTCTCGGCTTCGCTGGATTGCCATCGTCTCTTTCTTGTTTCGGTTTGATCTCCGCAGGGCAGCCTGCTCTTCACGAACGACATTCTCTTGTTCCTCGTCAGGGAATTCAATACCTGGCTCCTGCACCTCCGGTTCATTCGCAGGGACATCCTGTCCAATTTGGTTAGGATCTCTGTCTGGAGTTTGGTCGCCAGGGTCACTACCATCATCTGGTATGTCGTTTACTTGATTGTCCCAAGTTTCATTTCTTGACTCCCCGAATATTGGAGGAACCTGTTCTCCGCTCTGTTCATCCACCTTTGGTAAGCTCCAGTGACCTGGCCCCTCCTCAAATATGACGTCTCTGGATTCTATGATTTTGTGTGTTGCTGGTATGTATATTCTGTATCCCCTTCGTCCCATATATCCAATCAACTTACCTTGGATAGATCTTGGGGATAGTTTGCTTTCCCCTTTCTCTTTTGGAATCTTTGCCCATGTGTCACATCCTAATGGGTGCAGATGCGAGACGTCTTGGCGTTTTCCATTCCACAACTCAGCTGGCACCTCGTCAGGGTGGCATGATGACGGAATGAAGTTTTGTATGTATATTTGGGAGTTTGCAGCCTCCCCCCACATTGAGGGAGGGAATGCACCATCCTGCAGGATAGTCCTCGTTCCCTCGATGACTGTCTGATTGGACTTCTCAGCCATCCCACTTTGAGCAGACAAATAAGGTGGGCCATGTTCGATTATGATCCCATGCTTTTTGCAGTAAGCTTCCCAGGCTCCGTTTACGAACTCTTTGTCCACCCGAATTCTCTTCAGCTTCTTCCCTGTTTGTCTCTCAGCCATCACATGGTAGCTTTTCAATGATTTGAGTGTCGTCTCTGCTTCTCGATTGGACAGGAGATATGGTACCCGGTAAGATGTTCTTCCATCACTGAATATCATCATATAACGTTTTCCTCCTGCACTCGTGGTTCTGCTGGGCCCCCAGAGGTCCAAATGGACCCGCTCTAGGGTCTCCATCTCGTGCATTACCACCTCGTCGAACGGTCGTCTGGTATGATGCAGTCCATGCACTTCCCTTCACTTTTCCTATCAGTAACATCCAGGCCATCAACAAGACCCAGAGTAGACATGCGAAGTATCTGCCCAATGGCTGCGTGTCCCAACCTTCTATGCCAGACTTTGATCGTGGCTGGTCGTGTATGCGAGCAGGACAACAACGCTTTGATGGTGTCCCATGTTTCCATCTTGTACATTCTGCCTTTGCTCGTTGCCTCCATAACTTCCTTTCTGTTTTGCATCACGGTCATTTTATCCCGGTCCCACCTGCCTGAACAACCCGATTCTGCCAGCGAAGATAGTGATATTAGGGAGTGAGAGAGTTCTGGGGTATATAAGACACCTTTTAGAACGACAGTGTGATCTATTCCCTTTACTGTCGTGTTGAACTGAACACTGCCAGTACCTTGTATTTGGAAATGAGCGCCTTCTTTTGCCGCTCGTCCTGTTCGGTTGACCGTTGGAGTATATTCTATGAAGTTCGAATGTTTTGCCCAACAGTGATGCGTGGCCCCTGAGTCAAGGTATGTTTCCTTTGCACAAGTGGATTCATATATATTGTCCTTGGGCATATTGGACGAATTGGTTGTAGATACCATCACAACCTCTCCAACGTTCACTTTTTCCTTCAGAATGGAATCAGATGATACGTTTCTGTTGGGAGGGTCAAGGCATGGTGATATGGTGTTTGCGTGCGTACCGCCGTATCTGTTGTCATCAGAGCTTTCGTCAGATTGGGCCGAGAGTGTGTAGACTTCCATAGGTGAGGATACTTGGGCCGAGTTTGCAGTGTTTGCACTCTCGGTAGTCACATTCTGTGTAGTCGTTTGAGAGTTGCCAGGTATGGATCTGTTTTTGTTCTTGATCCATGGGGCTTGGCCCGCTTTACCTCCCCCTTCGGCATAGCATTCGTCGATTGTGTGGCCTTTGCGAGGGAGTTTATCTGTTCCATGGGAAGGGTTCCAACATTCCTTCCCGTTTTCCCTCCCCTTCTTCGATGCCTGCAATTTAGTGAGTAATGCCTTCACTTGTAGAGCTTGTTTCTCCTCTTCTTGGCGCTGCTTCCTGTCCCTGAGCCACGATATTCTGACTTCATTGTAGGCTTCCTGAAATGAGTTGTGCCTTGATGCGATGGTAACGACCGTGTTAAGTTCTCTTCCTAGAGATGCTAGGAATATCACTTTGAACTCTATATCAGTGATTGTAGACCCGAAGTTTCCAGCTGCAACTTTGAGTCGTTGCAGTTCCTTTACATGTTCTTCAATATCCTCATCGATACCTAGTTTCTTCCCTCGGAGTTCGTCTTCCGCCATCATCCTTTCAACCAACGTCGTGACATCAAACTGTGCACACAGTGAATGCCACATTTTGGCAACGCCATCTTTGGAATTTAGCGAGAAGTTGCTTGGATTTACGATATTGTGGTAGACGATCCCGGCCATATGTCATTCTCGTAGCTCCCATTCTTCTGGAGATGGGATATGACTGCTCCATGCAGTTGGTTGTATGCTTGATGTGGTTGACGTTGTTTCTGTACCGTCTGCTGTCTTGGTGACGACAGTCTTTTCTTGCATGGTGGCAGCTGTAGGGCATATGAGGGTGCCATCGAGGTATGCAGTAAGTCCTTTTGCACCTGCTGTAATGACAACGAGATCCTTAAACTTTTTCCAAGTGGCTTGCCCGTTAAATTGTGATTCGGTTGGGAAATTTTGGATATTTGGTGGAGCGTTGGAGGACATGGTTGAGTCGGTAATTGTTTTAGATGATGTGAGTTGATTTTCTACTTGGTCTGGCGGGACCCAATAACCTGTTGAGCAGCTACGTGCAGTGTAAGCTGTAAAGTAGATAACTCAGTCTTGTTCGCAAAAGACTCTATTAGGATTTACCTGTAAAGTAGATAACTAATAGATACTTAGTTAGTAATATAGTAAAAAGTAATGACTCTACTCGCCTCAGTCTTGTTCGCAAAAGACTGAGGTGTAACGGTAACGTGATGTAAGTTATATACGTGGCGTAAGCGCCTAATGAACTCCCTTAGCGTCAATTCTCCAACAGAACAAGGCTTCGATCAACGGGAAATGAGCTCGTTCTACTGGCACATTCCCTTCTGGATGGTACGGAGTCAAAAGGATGACTGTACAATTGTAAAGAGAATGGAGCAATTCAAGTACTTCCTTTTTGAACTCGGGCCCTCCATCGATTGAAACGTAAGGTATACAACTGAAGTGGCATATGATTTCCCTATAAATGAAGTCAGCTACAGGCTACAGCACGGGCGCTCAACTTTTTAAGCGCTTTCGCTTCTGTCCAAAGGATCGTCGGCTCAATCGCATGGATGATATACTCATAATCTTGCGATCCGACTGGCATATGAATCGTGCCCAGATTGAAGTGTCTAAGAAGGGGGGCTTGCCACGAAATGTTGTAAGGGATTACCGGGATATTCTGAATCGACTTCTGGCACTCAATACAAGAGTGCACAAAGTACGTGATGTCCTCGAACATATTTGGCCAGTAGAACCTATCTGTCAGGTTCTTGTAAGTTGCATCCCTACCTCTGTGTCTGACTTCGTTGTGCCATTGCTATGAGCTGGTTTCGACGTGGCATCTCTTCAATTACCAAACGTGGAAGTTGATCTTGACTCTTCTTTTTCAGTGCTAACCATAGACAATTGTGATGGAGGAAGAATCATTGGGCTTGTCTTCAAAATCGCAGTCTATCACGGTCAGAAACACACTTTGAAGGGTACTTATCTTTTGAAAGAAAGTCCCTGATCTCTTTCCAGTGTGTATTTCCGTCTTTGTCTTTTCTACCATGTTGATGTCCTACCCTACTCGACAACTCGTCGAGGGGAATACTTTGAGAGTAGCTTACCCATTCAGTGAACTTGAAGGAAACCAATTCGTCCCCTAGGAGAAACTCTTCAGCCTTTGAGGAACCTTTCAAATGTAGAACTCTGGAAGTGCTCTGGCGTTGGAATCATTGACATATCGCAATGTTGTACTCCTAAAGAGAGAAAACAGTTTGTCAGCCTTAATCGGGCAACTTACTCTAGTACCCGCTCCAAGTTTGATCAATTGAATAGCATGAGTCTGCCTCGAGAACGGAATCTGTGAAACTGATTTCCAACTTGTATCGTACTGATTAGAAAGTCGAATGTAAGTGGATTCTATAAGAAACTTAACCGCCGAGTCGAGATTCACCCCATTTGAGATCGGATTTGTGTCTCCATACACCAAGTTCAAATACGACTCTAAAAAGTCTTCAGCATCAGGTTCTGTGTACTTACCATCTTCAGGAGCTGGCGGTTGTCTCGAAAGTGCATCTTCTACCTTAAACTGGGTTGCAGGAACATGATTCGTCTCGAAATCGAACAATCAACACCATGAGACCCATCTCAGAAGTGGCGCATTCGGTACGTCGTCAGGCTCTAGGAGCATTTTGGCTAAAGATTTAGCATTGTGATCTAGACGGAAATGTACTCCCCAGATCCAATGTCTCAATTCCTTCAAGGCTCTATACACACCATACACCTCTGTTTTTGGTTGCCCGTAGTTCTGTTCACGGTCGTTGAACGTACACGATCTGTATATAGCCGGGTGCTTCAACTTGTCCCGAATTTGGTACACAGCCCATCCAGCACCTGTCCAACATGAGTCGACTCCTACCATCAGACCTTCATCGGATTCTCGAGGCTTTTGAGAAACCATTTTCGATCTTGATCAATACAGGCGCTTTCATGAGTTTATGCTTCAGAGACTCGAGGGCTTCAGCATCAGGAAAAATCCTTTTTGACCTGAGATCTCCTAAGTCAACCTGGGTCAACCTAGGAGCT
>QLOY01001207.1:0-26882 GCA_003313965.1 Megacollybia marginata
TCCCAAAAGGTGACACCAAAGACGAACAGAAATCCAAGGAACAGCCTACTAGTCACTCACCTGATGCAGCCACAGAGTCACCTGGAAAAACCGTTTCAGTGGATCCAGAACAGCATATCCCAGCGAGAGGTCACTTCCCCACACCAGCCGCTACAGAAACAACTGAAAGAACTGAATTGGCAGAATCACGGGATATTAGTCGCTTGCCTATGCCAGTCGTAGAACCACCCATTACTTCTGAGGAAAAGTCTGGTGAGCTTATGGAACCAGAGGTCTGAACTGTACTCACTTTTTATAGCTGATAACATTGACGTCAAACCTGATATGAATCTTATAGACGAGCTCGAAATGCATCAGCTCCCCAAGCCCTTACTAGACAGCATCCTGGCGCCAAGGACTAGTTCAAAGAGTAAGGCCCAAAAGCGGCGACAGACTGGGAAGAACAGACCCAAAGACACTGCAAAGCCGACATCGAGTGAAGAAGAAGAGCTCAGCTACAAAGATGATGACAGTGACAGTGACAAAGGCAGTGACAGCAATGTTTCCAATGACAATGACGATACTCAGAGAGTGCCGGAGAAACGAAAGAGACACCAGAAGGCAAGCAGTGAGAAGGGAGCGAAGCGTTTGAAGATAGGTGACGAGAAAGGCCAAAAGTTGCCTGCTCCATCTACTCGGCGTGATTTGACTGCCGATTTCAACAAGCTTGACAAAGTAAAACAAGGTAAGGTTTCTTACTTTTGGACCAATGGCTCATTCCCGAGTGTTTTTGACAGACAGTATAACTGAAGAGATTGGAAGGTTTGCCAACCAAGAGGCTCACATGCGGAAGCGGCTAAGTTCCCAGGCGGTCAAGTGGTTGCGGTCGGTCCCGGCACTGGGCCACGAGCAAATGCTACACAACAGAGATTTAGTGCTCAGCTGCATGACTGCCTCGGGAACTAATAATGTCCAATGCTTCTATCACTCCACCATCCGAAAAACTAACGATGTTGATGTGCGTTATGGGGATTGCATCATCACTGGTCAAGGTATACGGGATGTCAACCGTAAGGAGGATAAAGGTTTCAAAGCACGCCGCAAAGGCTTCCTCCATTGCAGATGTTATGAGGATGCTGCAGTGCTAGAGACGATCTTGTGGAAGATGTTTGATGCAGAAGAGGAAGGGGTTATGGAGAGCTGGAAGAACATGTATTTGGATCCTCGTCAGCACTTCTTCATCTCTCAGATTTTTGAGAGGTGGTTTGGGTTATGTGCTGATGACTTTTTTGAACAAAAGGACGACTCAGCAGACCTTGTTGTCAGGCTGTGTGACAAGGTAATTGCCAGTGCTCAAAAGCGTAGGGATGAACATATGCTCGAGCTGAAGGAGATTTCGAAGATTTCAGCTTTTGGGAACTCAATTGGCTCTTTGACAACAGTTTAGGTATTAGCTTTGTAGTACAAAACCAAAACTTTGTGCGCGTTGGTGTCTACGTTTGTGTCTTCATGCTAACCTCTCTCAACCTCTGCAATAATCCAACGCACTGATGATCTGTTAGACCGGGTGCACGTACTATAAGAAATTGTTGAGTATGGTTGTCTGGATAGTAGATACCCATGTCATAAACTGCAAGAGGATCCCAAGAATCGTCGAGCAAGTAAACATTGTAATAAAGGTTCTCTGTGTCCATTTGTTCAATGTGGAGGTCGTGGGCAAGAATAGGGCACCAAACAACTTGCCACCCTCTCTCTTGCTTCATCAAGGGGAATCGCCATGGAAAGGAGAAGACAGTCTGCTCCTGTAGACGTGATGAGCGGATAAAGATGCCGCCAAAATTTGAACTCACCACTGATTGGGCGTAGATGTATGCTTGCACGCTTGGTCCAGTACGGCAATCCACACGACAGCAATCAGGGTGACCACACAGTGGTGACAAATACGGTAGTGGATACTCGTGCTCACTGGACCCAGTACTGTCATTGGAACGGTGGTCTGCAGATGGGTCGATCGCAGGCAGTGAGGGATTTGTTTCAGACATAATGGGGAAATCAGAAGACACTTAGCGGTTGGGACAACAAATCTCCGGTTCTCATACATACATATAGGATGATTACTCTTGAGCTGGGCACTGCTTCCTTCGTCTAGCTTGCTGGCTATTACCTAGACTAACCTTGAGTGCCAGCTCAGCTCCCTCACGGAGCGCTCGAGAGCTGTCAGCCAAAGTTTGCACTTCCGACCATGTCTGCCTCTTACCGGTATCTGCGTTGGAAAGGGGATAGGTAATCATGGTTAACTTATCCCAGTGATAAGCGACGGTCACGGCGGGATTGCGAAGCTGACGAAGCTTCTCGTGATACTCCAAGTGTTGGCGCCATCTATCAGTGACTTCGGAATATTCCTTGGCACTGGGATCGAGGGTGTTGAGTAGAGTGTCAGGAAGGATCCACTGGCACTGCTCAAAACTGTAGAATAATCAATAAAACAGCTATATATTGAGCATGCGACGCACTATACAGACGATGCGGAGTTACCAGAGATAACATTGCTGCGAGAGAGACGGACGTGGAAGAGGTGGGTAGAGGCAGTGGCTTCGACACTGCAATCTGGGGGCATTGAAGATACTGCGAGAAGGAGGACTGTATTGAGATATTTCCATGAGAAACGCAAGACACGCTTCTCTCCTGGGATGGTAAGGGAATCAATCTTACACCCTTGCTGGTGTATGGGCCAGTCTCATTGCTGGCACTCTCGTGACTTAGATTGTAAGCATTGCCATCAAGCCTCTGAAACATTGAGACTTACACAGTAGCGCTTGGAATTGCAGGAGCCACATTTCTTTGGCTTCGCTGTGACGAGGCCACAGATACATCTGAATGAAGAAGACATTGGGACAAGAGTGGTGACTGTCTTTGAAGCGGACGGAAAAGTTGACCAAGTGCGACCGAGTGCAGTGACATAGTTGCAAAGGAGAATATCTGAGAAGTTCAATGGCGTCAACAGGGATCAGTAGTACGATACACGCAAAAGAGAGTCTGAAAGACAGTGGTCGGAAGGAGGAAATGGGACCTCATTGACAGCGTTGAGGCTATCTCTGTATTTGAGCCTATACTCTGACTGAGAGCATAGCAGGAAAGCCAAAGGCTTGTTCCGTGTGGTGGGTTGAAAGCTCACAGTAATGAGCTGTTAGCTATAAGGTGACTGAATACCGTGCAAGGCCCCGCTGGTGACAGAAACCTAAGGTGTGTTGTATCGGCAATGAAGAACTGACCGACGGTCCGTCTGCTATGGTATGTAGTCACTGTCCATTATGTTGTGAGCAAAGGGAAAGCAACAGGTCGATAATGGGTGCTGAGCGGTTGTGATGAGGAAAAGATGTTAATAAATACGTCCAAATTCAGTGTTTATTACTAATTAAACTGTGCATCAACCGGTACTACTGCTCAACGGCTACATCCAGCTGATAATGATGTGGGGCTTATTTGGATTGGTAACCGGTTACCAGAAATACAATCATAAGTGTGAGGGAACCTCCTGCGCAATAACTGATTAGTTACAGGTTGCCAGGAACAAGACCGATGGTTTAGACATACCAGTTACTAAATCAGGTGAACCATTGTCATAATGCTTAACATGGTTATAGCTTGCTGTGAAGACGACGCACGGTGGATGTGGACCACTCAACATAAGCATGGTGGTCATTCACCTGTTATTGTAATCCGCGTCACGGTTGTCAGGTACTGAGAGTCGAACGAACAGTGAGGCAACACCATATACACTTCAGATGGTGAACATGTGCCTGTCTTCGTATTCTGCGCGATGGTTACCATTTTCTGGGTGCTCCAGAAACAGTGAACAAGGTCCAGACAACGTCGGACTAGTGACTAGTGACTGATGAAGGGTGTGTCCATCCTGGTTATCACTTATTGTGAGCACAATAGGTGGTGAAGGAGGACTAGTTGGCATCGGAATTGGTGAGTGTTCTCCTATGATCACAATCTGTGTCTGGTAATCAGGAACGGAGTGTTTGATAGATAGTGAGTAAGCTCCACTTACCCTACATTCCGTGAACAATCACCCATCGCCTTGATGAGCAGCGCGGTTATGACATACCGACTTTCGGATGGAGGGTGATGGAGGACTGTGACACCTCGCGATGGTTTGCAGTTACCAAGCGGTACAATATGCAACGTGGTTGTCACTTGCCAAGTATTTGACGGAGGGTGAATAAGGAGCATTCTCCCCGCCAATGGTGAACAGTCACCTATTGTCATTCCTCACATCATAGTGAGTACGTACCAAGTATGTGATACAGGGTGATGGAGGACCATTACACCTCGCAATGGTTTGCAGTTACCCAGCGCCAGAATTGGGAAAGTGGTTATCACTTACCGAGTATTTGACGGAGGGTGAATAAGGAGCATTCTCCCCGCCGATGGTGAACAGTCACCCGTGGACAAATTTCGAGTCACAGTTATCACTTACTGAGAGTACAATAGACAGTGAGCCAAGACTGTTGAACATCAGCATGGTGAACATTGTTGTCCGGTTGTAATCTATGTTGTGGTTGCTACATATGGAATGTGCGAAAAGTGGTGAGGGAATCCAGGCTAAGACTCACCGTAAAATCAGGTGGAAGTTTCCGATAACTGAGTCGAGTGTCAAGAGGGCAAGGTGGACACTCACTGCAAATGCAATGGCCGGTGAGCAGTTACTAACTGTCTCACCAACCGTGACTACCCACTTGCCACTTTTACACACCAGGTTTGTGTCATTTTCTCCATGGACTCAGTTCATGGTGACCAATATCAATAACAGTACAAAGAGGTGGCTAATAACTGTGGTCTGAAGGTCAGTCACTTGGTAACATAGCACCAAGTATTGCACTCGTGGTGGACAGACACCGACCCTCGCCATGTTGGTACAGCTTGCTTCCTCAGTGACGAGTTACTGGTGTTGTTCGCTACAGTTGGGAGTCATCATTATGTGAGTGAACGCAGAAGTGACTGAGTACCTGGAAGCTCGTCCTTGGTGATCGAAAACCGCATTAGCTACGGTCAGAATTGACGATTCGACCACGATTCTGACAACGATTTTGATCCGATTCTGGAACGATTTTGATGTCAGAATCGTGTGAGAATCGGCCTCGACTCTGACCGTCAGGCTTTGATTTCGTGAATGTTCGTGCTCGATTCCACTGGTTTCCTCTTCATCTGTGCTGCTATCCTGTTTGGCAAGCACAACAGGCAGCTCCTTCTTTGCTCCCTTCTTAACCTTAGTATCTGCCTTCATCAGCAAAATGTAGTTCAACTTTTCAACTTTCGAACTTTTGGCATCTGGCTGGCACTAACCATAGGCTAAAATGTTTGAATTTTGAGATATTATAATAGTCTGACTACATTTATTTTTGAACTTTTTGGCCTCAGACACATAGGTTTTTAACTTATTGACTTTTGACCTTTTTGAGACTTTTATGGGACTTTTATGGCTTGTGGGGACTTGTACAAGTCCCCACAAGTTGAACTACATTTTACTGATGTTAGCTTCTTTGGTTGGAACCTTTGAAGCCTTGAAAGTATGTTTTCTCAGCTTTTCCATCTATTTTCTCTTTTGAGTAGGATTTCAGCCAGAGGGAGGCTCAGGGAGGAACACTACCAAGTTCAGCTGTGTATTTTACTGCTATTTTATGATGTCTGAGGGACTGTACAGTTTACATAAGAGCAAACCAACACAGTGACCTACAGTGACAGCCATGGGAAAGGCAGAATCGTCTTCAAGAATCGTGTTTGAGAATCGTGACAGAATCGTCGAAGCGGCTCTGGAGGCGTTTCGACAATTCTGACAATTCTGGGCGATTCTGATGCCGTCCAGAATCGGATCAGAATCGCTGTCAGAATCGTTGACGAATCGTCGACTCTGACCGCTGCTATTGTTGTTTGTTTGTCCTGAATACGGTACGTGTTTGAACCGTATACGGGTCTTGTTGGTACCAGTTTGACATCAACGGCCGCCCTGGCTAAAGTGGACTAAAGCACCTCATTCAAGCTTTATTAAAACACCAGAAAAGTGAGAATGGAAATTTGTCGGTAGGACCAAATAAGCGACTTGGAATCCCTGCGATCCAAAATGGTAAATTCATATTGGATTCGTGCAGAAACTGAATGAAACGGCAGAAATAATATGCCACATTTAGATGTCGCTTCATTCAACATGTACTTAAAATTTCGCTCATCTGGCACATCTGTGAAGTAGAGAATATTTCAAATGATGTGAGTACTTGGTGAGTCTACATACTGACTTACTGACCAAATACTTGACCTTCCTCAAATCTGCTTCTGTGGTGTTGCTTCTGCGGCACAGTGGCAAATCCGTACACCTCTGTCATCTCGTTACATCACCTCAAGATGCTGTGCATCAGCTCTACCTCTGAACTGCGACAGGTGGTGATGAGGTCACGGTGGCATTCAATTTCTAACTGTAAATGTATGTATTCATGCTCTTTATCTAAGCACTAGATAGTCCTTCCGAAATTCCTGGCTGATACAGGAGGCGCATGGTATACTCGTACTAAAGGCATGCTTCCTCCGCCCGTGCCGCCTCCTCGTTAAAGATGTCTATAGCGTACTTGGAATCGACGAATTCGGATATATTTCGTATCTTGTCATCCTCAACTGTGAAGATCATGATGTACTCGTTCCTGTAAGGTCTCCCACTCTTCGTTTTTCCATCAGTAGCGAGCTGATGATGATACCCATAAGTATTTGGCCACAGGATAAATGAGAGGACCAACATGAAGGACTACTTTTCCTTGTGCGGCGTCAATAACGCACTCGAGCGGGGGTAGGAACTGTGATTTCGTCAGAAATGTATCAATCGCAATCCAGTGAATGTACCTCAAAGTTTTGAAGCGAATTTTGCACCCCACGAAGAAACTCGATGAACTCGTCTTTGTTCCTCTGGGGGCTTCCGAGGCCTTCCAAGGATGCTGGGAGGAAGACGTGTTGGAAGTCGTCGGAGAGGATGCAGTCGATGGAGGGGTAGTCCCATTTATTGAGGAAAGTTATGAATGAACGAGCAGTTTCGGCCATTGAAAGACTACAAACTTATTTGCAAACCGCTTTGCATCAAGGTTAGTTGGCCGGAACGGGTTTCTTTAAAGTTTTCTCATCTCCGAGCTTTCCCGCACTTCGCTTATGTAACTTGGACGTAGTATAGGTAATCCGGTACTGTGCACCTCCTGTATCAGCCAGGAATCGGAGTTGGATTTCTCCGGAATTCTTGGACATCAAGCTGTGGCGCAGCTTTAACTCAGAAGGAACAAAACATTGTTCATGTAGGTATTACAGTATCTCCGGTTTATCTGGGAGCCCCGTGGTGGCATTAGAGACTCGGAAGTGTTGAGATGCGATCAGTCAACTTGCCCAGATGTCAGATGAGCTTCAGTTCTCAAAGCTCTAAAACTGGATTTAGGTATGGAAGGTCCTCATCCAGAGAAGAACTCACTCGCAGGAAACAGATAGCTGAGGATTAGTAATACATATCAGTATGTATCAAGAATAGAAAGCGTGGCCTTATATGTATCAGAAACCGTATTGGTGCCGCTGCGCCTTACATATCAGTTGATATGTATGATCGGGACTCACAACTATCGACTCACTAGTATCGACTCGTACCCTAACTGCTATTCATCACTACGTAATTCCTACATGAACAAACCGTGTTTCTCCTTCTGCCAGTGATGAATTAAAGCTGCACAGCCTGAGGTATTCCGGGGGAACCCAACTCCGGAAGACGAAAAAGCTAATGATCCATGCATTACATACATATCTGAGTGACCACCTGGGCTTGACATGCTTGATAGTTTGATAGTTTGAATGTTAAATAAGTTGTTGTAATACTTACAAGGCATATTGAGCTGACCGTAGCACCAGAAGATAGATCGACGGAGACTTCTGATGTCACCTGCCCGGGAGCCGAAATTCGTGCACGGCAAACGGCGGAAATATGCCACATTTATTGTCGTTTCATTCAACATGTACTTAAAATTTCCCTCATCTGGCATATTCGTGAAGTCTAAGATTTACTCAATTCCGGGGAAATCCAACTCCGGAAGACGAAAAAACGGTAATCTTCCATACAGATGCATTACATACATATCTGAGTGACCACCTTGACATAGTACTTGACAGCTCACTATTTTGTGAAATAAGCTGTATTTTTTGGAATACTTACATGACATATCGAGCCGACCGTAGCACTAGAAGATCGATCGACGCTGTCGTGGTAGGCTGCTGTGAGTCGCAATATTTATAATACCGACCTCTGATGAGCTCATGCACGGTATTCTTCGGAGTCTCTTATGTAACTTCTTTATTGATGGGTATCCGGTTCGAGCCGAATCATTACGCCTCTGATCGCGGAGATGAAAGGATTGTGGACAGATGTAATAGAGGGAATAAAGGCGGAGTTGAGAATCCGATATCCAGATGTCGATGATAAGCGCTAATAAGTATCTGGTCGGATACTTACTTGAACATTGCCTTCATCCTTTACTTTACAAGATGTCTCTCCCAACCGAAAGCAAGACCTGGATTATCCAGAACCCGCCCACTCACGCCGTCAATCTCGACACTTGCTCGCCTGGTAGCACTTTCGTTATGCAAGTTTTGCCTCTAAAGGAGATCGAGAACGATGAAGCCTTGGTGCAGCCAATATTCTTCTCTAACGATCCTGGCCAACGAGGTAGCTCGAATAGACCAACCAAATAAAAGAGGACTGAAAAATGATAGGAAACATGCAGCGTGACCAAGTCTCGGACAGGCCGTACTTTGTTCCGTTCGCGCGGAAGGGAGATGCTCCTATAGCGTTCGCTATATGTCGAGTACTGGCCTCACGTATCGATGGACTTGAGCCAGGAAGCCTCATCGACGCTACGGTTGGCTGGCGCGAGTATGCCATCGTGAAGGCCGGCTGCTACAAGCCCGTCTGGTGCGTCACGCGTCAGATCTAGCGCTGCACAATCACACGACTAACAACCAGACAGCCCGACAAAGGGACTTTCTGCCAATCATTACTTGAGCGTTCTTGGTCTTTCCGGTGTAACCATCTACTTTGGTCTGAACGATGTCCTACAGTTGAAGGAGGGTCAGACGCTGGTGGTGAGCGCGGCGGCTGGGTAATTTCGTGTACATGGTGAGAAGTGGGTCGCTGAATGCATTATGACAGTGCTACGGGTAGCCTGGCAGTTCAGTACGCCAAGAAGGTCATCAAAGCAGGTAAAGTGATTGCAATATGCGGCAGTGACGAGAAGTGTGCGTGGGTGCGAGGAATTGGCGCTGACATTGCCCTGTGAGTACAAGTTGGTGTCTCTGATGTCAGATACTGAAGGACGGAACGGACAGTAACTACAAGGATCCGCAATTCCCACAACAGTTGAAGGACGCGACTCCCAAGTACGTGGATGCATACTACGACAAGTGAGTTTTGGTAGTCATTCTATCAGAACATTTACCTGCTGAAAGCGTCGGGGGAAATATCCTTGACTTGGTAATGGGTAGGATGAAACCGCGAGGGCGAATTGCTGCCACAGGCAGTGTCTCTAGTACGTCACTAACCCGGGAGAAAATTCCACTAAGCAACTGGCTTCAGTCTATAACAATCCAGGACAGACATTCCTCACGAACTGGATGGACATTATTGTGTTCCGTATCACCATCATTGGATTCGTAGTCCTCCAGTACATGGAAAGGTTCGATGAAGCCGTCGAAGCCCTCGCTGAGGCGGTAGAACAAGGAAAGATTGATATTCGTGCGGTGGAGACTGTGGTAAGAGCACCGTTCGAGGACATACCTCGCGTTTGGGGCAAGATGTGGGCCGGAGAGAACAAAGGAAAGCTCGTCACGCAGGTAGCCGACCTGTGAATAATATTTACAATGTTCACAATTTGTACCCTTACGCTACGGTTGCTGAACAGGCTCAGGCAGGATTTTGCATGGGGGTACCAACGGCCATAGCCCTAACGGTAGCGGAACGACATACGTTCTGTTCGGGCAGAGCGAGGGTACTCAAGACGGACCTTCACGTGATGGGAACTATAAGGTTTGCACCTTAGGTCCTTACCTCGATTGTGCTGCTACTGTGTCTAGTGTCAACGCTGGCTGCGTAGGCTGACCGTCGACTTGAAGAACTTTATTGCTGACCGCGTTCCGACGCGTCAAAGGCTTTATCGATCTTGTTCACGTCGCTGTACAGTCTCCTCTTCTTTGCACATCATACTATACAGACAATTTCAGTGATGGCACTCAATGACTCGTATGGCCTAGTCAACCCTGGTCCCTTTCAGAATTTCTAGTTTACCCCTCGTTGAGTCTGGGTCTTCAAGTGGCTCTGTCCTGATCGATCCCGCTGCTACGATCCTCCTTCAAGGCGGAATGAATGACTCAACCGCGCGCGATCTAAAGTGGAGCCGCAAATACAGGAGCAAGTCAAAAAGTATAAAAGCCGTGGTCTCAAGTCCTTATCTCCTCACCAAGGCTCAGGCGCAGGTTCATATTCGGTCTTGACAGTCATGGTCGCTTCCTCTCTCTTTGCCTTCGTTCTTCTCTCTGCCACTGCCAACGCCGCTTCATGGCACGGTGCGGTTCGAAACGAAGCCCCTCAACTGGAAGAGAGAGGCTTAAGCTTGGGTATGCGTTCCTCTATCTGTTATCACAATCTCACCTTGTTACCCAGTGGGTCTGATCTTGAAGGACCTTGTTCCAAATGGGCAGTCGTTCTGTTCCACGTACTTGCACATCTCCCCGTATGCGCACACTGCTACAGCGACCAGAACCTCCACGCAGTCTGTCACAAGCACCCATACCGGAACGATTGTCGTTACCAGTACTCCCGACGCGCTGGTGTCGACCTTGTCTTTTACGTCTGCTGAGAGTACGGCTACCTCGACCATCACTCACCCCGATGTCACGACCACTGCGACGTCAACCCCAGACCCAGCATTGACCACTGTCACCTCTACTCCCACTTCGTTCGTAGTAGCGTCGGAGACCTCGAGTACAACCACTACTGTTTCGGATCTCACCAAGACACGTACGTGCTTTTTCTCATTTAATATTGGTGCCAACCGTTTTTAGTAACGCCAACCGTGTCAGTCACGACGACCAGGTCAGTTCTTCTATTCAACGCTCTTAATTCTTTGCTCATGACTATTCTAGCTACTTTACCACCAAAACCATCTACACCACTGTCAAGAATCAGCCTTTCAGGCGCGATCTCGAGGGTAGGGACTTGCCGGCTGTCCTCAAGGGTTATGCTGCGTCTGCAATCAGCAAGGGATGTTCAGAGATTGTCACGTTCAAGACTACGACTTCGTATGCCACCGTGTCTCCCACAACGACGTTGTCGGCCACTGCTTCAACGACCACGACGACAGAGCTGCCTCCCTCGACTACGTATACCAGCACGACTCTCCCAGCCGAGACCACGACCACGACGACAGATCAGCCTGCGGCCACAGTAACCACCACGACCGTTCTGCCTCAGGTCACCGACACTGCGACTGTCACCACGTCTACAGTTACAGCCACAACCAGTACTTATACCACTACTTCGACTTCTACTGATCACGAGTCCACAACTGTGCAAGGCGCTCCTACGACAACGACCTCCACCATCCAAGCAACCGCTACCTCCACTGTCAGGAGTTGCGGACCTCAGAATGGGTCAAAAGTCGGCGGTTACAAAACTTCACTGTTTGGCAGCACTCAGTCAATCCCTAGCCACAGCACGAAGAATTCTGCCAGCAGTTCTGAGGCTTGCTGTGAGGCATGTGGCGGGTCTTGCACATTCTGGGCATTCGATACAAACGCGAATCAGTGCTATGTCGCCAACATCGGCTCTGGTTCGAACGCGCTTTGCCCTAACGGAGCTTATAGCTTATTCTGGACGAGCGGAAGTCAGTTCACTGTTGGCCCTGGAAAATGTACTTTTGTCTTTTGATAGGATAGGATAGGATAAGTATGGAACTCATTAGTATTATTTCATTGGGTCTTGGTCATGATAACGTTTACTTACGGTTCATTATTTAGTAATATCATAGGGAATTAATTACATTCATTTCGTTGGTCTTGGAAATGCACTTTTCTTTAAGAAGCGCGGAGCTGACCAGTTTGGTCATTTTAGCGCTTACTTACAACCAAGTTACATGGCTTTTTGTTAAGTATAGAGAACAAGAACATTCATTTCGTAAATCGCCACTAGTACGTCAGAACAGGATTGTTTGCTCTTGGTTTGCTCACAAGACTTCCGTATCAGGCTTACACGGTCCATTAATTCCTTCCATTAATTCCTCCTATGTTTGTTTCACAACCTTCCTTCTGACCCTCTTTCTTTATTGTTTAATATGGGAAACAAGTCGACTTCTTAAAATGGTCGTCTCATGATCTCTTCTTTTGGCTACTTTCACAAATTCGTTCCTCCTATCCTCCTTCGACGGCTTTTCTAGTCCGTTAATTTTCAACTCCTCTGCTTCCATCATCTAGACCCGTCAATCAAAGAACAATAAGATCTTCGATCAAACTCTCCGTCTTACGCATCAGAAGAGCAATCAGCATGTCCGATTGTGAACAAGTTTTTACAATGTCTGTTTGATTACATTCGAAAGAAAAAGTCCGAGAATGAATAGTCCGATATTTTCGTGCATACCCACTGTGGACTGAGATCAGAAACATTGTAATCGAAGAAAGACATAACATACCACCTCACAAGCCACAGACCGAAGCAGCTACCTGTGTACTCGCCACATTAACCCTACCCAAAAACCCA
Organism: Megacollybia marginata; assembly: GCA_003313965.1. Lineage (NCBI taxonomy): Eukaryota > Fungi > Basidiomycota > Agaricomycetes > Agaricales > Porotheleaceae > Megacollybia > Megacollybia marginata. The sequence continues at coordinate 12,803 of QLOY01001207.1, forward strand.
GCTTGATTATTCGTCAACACATTCATCGCAGTTTCTGCGATATTGAACCCGTTGACGGAAACATCAATTGCAAGGACGTTTATGCTCTTTGCAATCCCTGACGAGTTGGTATACGTCAACTGCCAACACGTCCCACAGTTTGCGGAATTCCACGACGCGACAGCTTGAGCACCTCCGATGAAAGGGAATTTGGGCAGAGAGCCGAAGGTAGTGAATCTCGGTTCAAGGCCGTTGGAACCATTGGAGCAAGCGACTACGTTAAGCGAAGTGGAGGAATTGTCGTAGGTATTGTCATAAGACAACGTGACGGTCGCTGCTTGTGCTGCGGCGATGAAGAAGAGTGCAGAGGAGATGAATTTCATTGCTGGGCGATGGAGAGTAGAGAGCGGATGCTGGGTTTTGAATGCTGGTGGCTCTGGTATTTAAGGGCCATGTCACGTTAGTGATTTCGGGCCTAGAAGGTCTCTGGACGGTGTGGTTACACCGAAAGTATGCTCCGAGCACAGGTCAGATGGCGAGAAGCATAAGCTCAAAGAAGGCACTAGACCATCATGTGCTCGTGTCTCGATGGTCGGCAATGATTGTTGGATATGATTGTGAAGTGGAGTGGAGGTGAAGTGGCAGGAAGAAGGACCAGAGAGCGATGAACCATGTTTCGAACATCCGACATGTGGTAGTTTACGTTCTATAAGAAGACATTTCGGGTCAATATAAAGCAACGAAGCACCATCCTCGGGTCGTGAATGCCGCTAGTGGTCGAGGTGAGCCGGATGCGATCCATATGAGTCCAAACTGACCGCTATATCACCGGAACATACTCCTGGTACCACTTGGGACAGCCCTCAACACTATCTGTCCAAGCCATCTCCGCCTCTTGAATCGACACCGTCCGAAAGACACCAAATCGCAACGGGCCGAGTAACACCAGCCTTTGGTGTTCGCGACTGAGACGCCGCAGGGTGGCCATCGAATGCACGTAGATGAACATCATATCCATCCAATTGTCCTTGGGCTCCATGGGACAATGCACGAATATCTTTTCGATATTTTGTGGGAACATTTCACTGGCAGGGTTTGTCGCGTCTGCGGATGCCGAGGATCCCTCTAATGCAGCCTGGAGCTCGCTAGCGAAGGTCATGGAATGTTCAGCCGCGCATATCCTAAGATCCTTCAGCGCTGGTGCCAGCCTGACGATCTTCTGCAAGAACACGGGCGAATACGACGGTGTGAGATGTAGATGTCTCAGCGAAGGAAACTGTATTGCCCGCCACCAGTCCACATCTCCAGGACCTTCCAAAGGTCCGTGAAGGGATAGTTCATGCAGCACTGGTAGACTGACAGGCAACAAAGGAAAGGGTCGGTAAAAGATGAAAAACGCGTGGAGTATTTCCACTGTGTGCCCAATGACTGCAAGGATCCTTTTAACAGCCGCATAGGCGAGTTCGCGACGAGCATATTCAGGCGCGAGAGCTTTAGGATCCGATGCGGTGTGTCTGGGATGGGCAGAGATAAATATATACTTGACGTTTCTTAGAGCCAAAGGTGTGGCTTCCAGTCTGTCTGCCAAGCCTTCAAGTTGTTCATAGCCAACCACAGAAAGAGACTGAAATTTAGCGGATTTGGAAGCTTCATGGACGTACTTGGACACGAGAGAAAGTGAGCGGCCAGTGAAGCCATTGTCCATGCATGCATACGAGAATATTAGCGTGCAAATTTCTACTGGTAGATGTTCCATGGTAAGCGGGCTGCGGTAATGATCACGTTGTTTGGTTTTGTTTACAACTTGCTCGGCTTGTACAGGCCACATCAAGGCCACATGCTGCGGCCTCGCGTTCTCGAATGATGATGCAAGCAAGATGCAAGACCCACGTTCTCGAATACGCTGTCGTCAAATTCTCTGGAATTAACGGTTATGTTTCTAGATTGTTTCACTTTTCCCGAAACTTGCGGACATGCCCATCAAAGACTGCCAAGATCTTCAGCTGATTATGATCTGACGAGGATTTGAAAACGGACCTTGTTAGAACCACATCACTGACGTACCCCGTCTGGCAAATATTGCACCAAAGACCGTCTGCTACTCCCGCTTTCTGCGTAATCATGCGGCACCGCTGAGCGCTGATCATTATAATAGTAACGCTCATACAGAATGAGTAATTTTCCATTGAATAGGTGTCAATACCTTCATTAGGTCCACATGCCCAGACCACCCTTCGCTGCCGACGGTCGCAGCTTCTATATGGAAATACCTGACATACGATCACAGATTATCATCCGATTGGGAAAGGCGCTGCAACATCCGTACTTCCGTCCTTGTTTGTTACCATCAAATTACGAGACTAACGGAAGTCGAAAGTTTAAAATCAGCGCCTGTTCTATTTTGTTCTTGTTTTCTTGACTCATTCGCATGGCCTTCACAATTCCTGTGGAAGACTTTGTAAAATTTCGCGTCTGCGTTCGACCAGATAATATCTACGGATTACGTGTTTCGCTCACACCGGTGGACGAGAATGTCTCTGTACCTTGTACTGACGCGAAAAGTGGGATGCTAGTGCACTTCGAAACAGTGGTCGAGAATAATCTCAACACATTATCGATATATACTACCTGCATCTCACCACTGGGGAACCTTGGTGAGCAGAATAGCTGAAGATGTATTCTCTTTACTGATATGTTGTCAAAGGCGGAGAGCAACAGCTGAATAGCTGGTCTGGGGGCTATTCAACCCCCTCTTATACACCAATCAGCACGCCTCCATCATATAGCACTGTTTCCCATCCTGCCGACTTCACAGAATGTGCAAACGACCTCTCCATACTAATGTACACTCCTCAGTCGCCTGATCAGGCCCCTTCTGTGGAATCTACGCTACCCGTCCTCACAGTGCAAGAGCCGCTTGACTTTACAGCCGACAGAGACACCGAAACCATCGCTTATCCATCGCCTACCAATACATCCTCTTCTTTCATGAGCATCGTCGTTCCAACCCACGAGGATGACCCTGAAACATCCCATTCTTCGTCTTCAGATACTAAATCCAAACCAACACGTCCCCAGACAAAACGTCGTCGTCGTCTACAGTGCCTATTCCCAGACTGCGATCGCAAATTCACCAGCGAGTACACTCGAACAGTCCACATGAACACGCACAAACCAAAGCCACCTGCACATTTCCCTTGCACCATGGGATGCTCCGAACACTTCTCGAGACAACATGACAGGCTACGACACGAGGTTGTCAAGCATCGGAGACCGTGTTGGAGCTGTCCTGATTGTAAGAGGTTTTTCTCCACGGAGAAGACCTTGAAGAACCATAGCGATAAATGTGTCGGTTGGGCCGCGCCTACTAGATGGACAGTGCCAGATGATTAACTCAAATCTTACAGTATCACAGAAGTATCATACACGTCGAATAAGATAATCATACCCACATACTTGATTTTTAACAATCTTAGATTGCGCAGTCGCAAAGCAACCCTAGGTTCTAGACTTGACGATGTTCACATGCGGAAGTAAAGAAACGATCATAGTGGTTACTTCGTTTCGAAACTTTCGATTATTTCGGCCTTCTTAGACAAAAAATCAGACCCCGACTCGCCAACCCTGATCATTCTGATTGATGACGCTGCTAGTTTTGATAAGCAGGGCTTTCGTACCTGACTATGATTCGAGGGAAGTGAACGATCTCACCATACTTTAGACGTTACCTAACATTGCCAGATCCACGGTCAGCCTTATCCGAGCCAGGCTTGACGGAACGGAAAACATCCGTTCAAAACTTCTCACCAGCATCACCAAATGGGAACGGAGATGTGCCAGAAGGCGATAAGATCTGTCCATCACAGGCAGGTACATTTTTAGAAGTTGATCAATCCCTTGAAAGGCTCCAGTTTGTGAATAATGAGCGCTCACTTATACAGCCACCGATGCCATCCAAGTATGACTTGATCAAGCCATCGAAGATTCTTTGTAAAGATTAAAGATTGGAGGTGTAGTATACGCCATTCTTTTCCTCAGAGTTTGACTCGTTGTCGATCATCATGCAACTCTCGAGGCGGCAGCAATCATCACCAAGACGATCAAAAAGGTTTTCCCGAGACCTGAGAAGCTGGCTTCATCATCAACCTCTTTCATGTCTACCGTAACCTGAAGGATAGTGCCCTCTACCCTACATACTAGTAGTGACACGTTAAACGATATTTTCTTGGCGTCCCGGGCAAGAGTTGGTGCGGACACAGGATGACGGAAGTAGAACGTACATCACGGGCGCGCGTTAATTAATCCTTCAATGTCCCTTTTTCCTCTTCCCCATGGCTATCGACTGTCTTTAGTCAGCTCCAGCTCCAAATCACCCTGCTCTGACCCAGATGAATATCCAATATCAACTTGTTCTCCGTTCTCCTGGTCCTGGTCCTTTTTCATGGTCTTTTCCCGCGTTATGTCGTGATACTCCTCGAGAAGGTCTAGAGTGAAAACTTGTTCTCCGTTCTTCTCGACCTTCACTGTTTCGTTTCCCTTCATGTCGTCATCCCGCTTGAGATTGTCTACGAGTACAGACTCCTCGGCTTGGGAAATCTGAACCTGCTCCCCGTCCTCTTCGACCTTGTCCCGGGCCATTTGCGCTATTTTCACAGGATACTGCTCTCCGAACCACGGCTCGGCCATTTCACGCAGGGGAAACATATAATCATGCTTCTTCCTCGGTTGGCCGTCAATGAGATCGCCAAGTTGAGAAGGAGACAGAGGAGACACGGGTACCCGACGTTGCAAATTGTGATACGAAAATGGATAATTTCTATCCACACCAAAAGCAATCTCGCATCCCATATACGGGCCAAAGGGAGAGGTAGCGGGGAACGGTTGAGAAGGTAAGAATATGTTAGTCAGATAGTCGATTGCAGCGGCAGCTTGTATGATAGACGCAAATGTTATTGCGAGCCTGATTTGTGCTGTTGAAATTAATAAAAATAACTAGAGGCAAGTCTTACTTTCCTGTCGTGGTTATGTATTCCACCTTTGTGACGTAGCCGAAAACTTGAAATTTGTGTATTATATCGTGTCGGGATTCATGCGGTAGAGCTTCATTTTCTACTATTAGGTCGACAGTCCTCGTTGCCCCGAGTGACATTGCCAAGGACTGGAGAGCATGTGTAGGTGTAGGTTCCCATTTCCGATCCTGTCCTTCTGACTCAAGCCCTAATCCCCTTTTCATGTATTCAGGAAGATACCAGACCGCTCTGGACGAGAGCACGCGGACGTCTCTAAATTCGTGGAGGAAAAATTGATGGGATAGAGAGCGAAAAGCATCTGCTTCTTTGGAACCCCCAGGCCTGATATACTACGAAAGTTATGAAATTAATTTAAAAAAAGGAAATGCCTTACCAGATTCCCTCTTTCGCTGTTCCAGAAGAAATGTGGAATGTAAACTCCCAGCTTAGAGAGTTCGTTTTCAATGTCTTCTGCGGAGAGGAAGAGAGGAAGGTCCGAGATGCGTACCACAGAGACTTCGGGTTGGACCGTCTCTTTGTGAGAAGGACTGAAATATGCGTCTGGAGTCCGACTGACAAACTACATCGTCTGAGTGATTGTCTATATATAAACAACGAGTAACTGACCTTGATTGCATCTCTGATATCCAAAAATTGAATGAGGAGGCCATCTGGAGTTTGGGTGGAGTATGTCCCATGAGGCAATGATACATTGGAATCATGATTCAGCCACATAACATTTCGCGAAGCACCGCGAGAGAGGATCGCCGAAATAACATCAACGGGCAGACGGTCATCTGGCTCAGAAGTCTTGGAAACTGATATCATGTCTATGTTTGAGCTTTCAGGAGACATTTCAAACTTGTACGCATGATAGGGTTTGTAGAACTAATAATGTTCACGCCCCCGCAAGGTATCGAGTACTGAACCATTTACCTTGAACCGTGCGCGTCCAACGTCATGGTCAAGTGTGATAGACTCTATGAAATCGGAGAAGTGGAGGTGCTTGAGCATTTGAGGTAATTTTTTCAGAGTATCCGATGGAAAATGCACATCGACAGTACGTGAACGTCGTGAAGCGAGTTTACTATGAGGTGTAAACACTCGCCCGGACAGGTGTGACGTATCCTCTACTGGGTTTTCCTTCTTGGCTGGAGCAGGCACAGATGTAAGGATAGATCTTATCTCATCAGTAAGGTTGCGGTATTGGCTCAAGCAGCGGTGCGTGTATCCCCATAACCGCAGATCTGTTTGAGCTCGAATGAACATAAGATTTGGTCACGGGACTTGTTCATGCTTCCTTTCGCGTCACCACGCATTGACCACATACTTACACACGGGACCCTCTTGGCCTTTCTCATCAAGCCTCGATTGCTTTTGTGATCACACTCTGGTACAGGCCATCTACCTCAATCTCTTGCCTATTCTACTTATGTCTTTCCTATTTCCCAAGGTCAGAATCCAGACCTCACATCTCTGATCCACCCATTTACAGCGCCCCAAGCACCCTCTTCAAGCCCCAGCAGTTGATCCCGATGGCGCCTGGAACTTTTTCGGCGGTGCTCTCCGAACCTACGCAGTGTCCACGGATACATCAAATAACAGTTTCACATCAAAACAAATCTTCAAACATTCCAACCCCCATACAGGTGCTGGTCGTGAATCAACTGCTACGCGTAAGTAGTCGCGTCGGACTAAGCAGATGGGTTGATTTACTTGGGCTAGCTCCGTATCATTGGCATATTTACCAGACTGAGACATTCGATGTGGTAGGTAGACTACCGACCGCAATACCGATACACATGCAATCTTTTTTTTCATTCTACAGCAAAGCGGTGTACTTTGCTACGAGCTAGATGGAAAACTAGGTAAACTCAAAGCAGGTGAAATGGTGACTATACCGCCTTATCACTACCACACCGTGAATCCTTTAGCTTGCTAAACCATCTTCAAGCTAAGCTGCTGTAGTTCTGGTCTGACCCTGACGCAGGCACGGATCTCGAAGTTCACATTACAGTGACCGGTGGTCCTAATCCAGGGTAAGTAGATAAGATATTCCTTAGCTTCCGGAGATTTAACGGTTCATTAGCTTCGATGACACATTCGTCCATAACTTCTATGGCTACCTCTCATCAGTGACTATGCAAGGCCGCGCTCCCAACCTATTCCAAATGCTAGCTTTCCTAGACCATGCAGATGTCGTGCTTGCTGATTTTCCGTTCGGGCTGGGGAAATTAGCTAATTTGGTTCTGGGAAGATGGATAGGGAGGAAGATTGGGGGCTATGAGGTGGAGTACAAGATTTTCGAATAGTAAAGGGTATTTAGTAGGCATACCCTTGTTTCCGTGTTTCCGCTCCCACTCAATCAATGTCCCAATGTCCACCTAATGGGACGACCGGAAAGGCTGTGTTCAGCCCTAATCTTACACCAAGTGGCTATATTAATATGCGCGTACCGATTTACCGATGTTATTCTATGCCAAAGGTGTGTCCTTAAGCCACTTAGTAATCAGATCCTACAACCGTATGTATCAGCCACCGACGGAGGTAGTTATAAGGAGACTCACCAATGCAGCCTCGGGAACGTCATATGGCACCATATGCCCTGCATCGTAAACATTAACAAAAGTGACATTGCCCGCTGTAAACCCATCTCCTCCCGCAGAACGAACTTCTCCGACTTGTTTGTCCTCGAGAATCCAAGGCATATGATCAGCGACGGTAAACTCGTCGCTAAAGGAGGTTGTGAGTTCCTCGATCCAGCGTTCGTTACCCTACCACCCCGCGTCAGCGAACGAAGAGGAGGAGGAGGGAGGAAACGCACGATATAGTTACACATCATATCTGCATGCCCAGCATACACCAATAACCGGATCCCATCGTCAATCAACTCTGGCAAGAGCTTAGCACTGTTGTGTGCTCCATCACCTTGCATTAGGAACTCCTGGTTAACCTGGAGGTTACACGATTCGAATGTCCTGGTTGGGTCAGCACCAAGAGCAGTTTTGACGGCGGGATCATTCATCCAGACGTCAATCCAGTTCATCTGAGCATAACAAAGATTGCCGTCTTTGGATCTATCACATTTTTTGCGGACGTCGTATGGGTTAACACCGCTTACTACCAAATTCCAGCATCTCAGAAAAGACAAGGAAGGAAGGAAGGAAGACGACGTACGGATGATAGGGCTAAGGATTTGGGTATTGCAATAAAGCAAAGCGGGTACGCAAGTCAATCTCGAGTTGAAATCATAACAGGCTTTGATGAGCCTCTGGCAGGTCGGAATCTTGGTTCGCAATGCGACACATTCAGGTCCCTGGGGATCACTGTAAACGGGATAAGGACCGTCGCAAACATAGTCTGCGATTGTGCCCATCTGGACGTAGGGGTCTGTTTGTCCATTCGCAAGGATGAGAGACTGGAGGTTGATCTTGTCGAATCCTGGCTGAGGGTTCTTGTTCTCCTTGTGGATAACTGAAGCGATATGAGGACCGTAGGTACCGCCATAACTCTCTGCGGCAAGATGGAACGGCAGTTTGGAATACTTGGGGAAGCGTTTGAGAAAGAGCTCGAGGAATGCGTAGACGTCTTGTCCAACGACAGGGCTGTTGTTGACTGTCGTTCCGTCATCCCCGTAGGAGAAACCAACGTTGACGGGTTGGTCGAGGAAGATGATGTTGGCTTGGGTATTCCAGCTGAGTTCGTTGAAAGTTACATTTTTTCCGCCATCCGCGATTCTGCAGGGACCGAGTTCGAAGAGCAGACCTGTGGAAGAAGAGCAGCCTGGTCCGCCGTTAAGCCATAAGATGAGAGGAGAGTTCTCTGGTGAATTTCTGGATTCAAAGAACCTGCAAGGGTCAGAGTTGTTATAAAATAGATACCACATACCAGAAGAAAAGGTGCTTGTTTTCTGCAATATCGAGATAACCCGAATACTGCTGCACGGTCGTATCGCAGAGATTCGGCTCAGTTAAGCGAAGCTGGTACTTCTCCAGCTTTTCACTGGGATGGGAGAAGAGCTCGTCTGAAGAAGTCAGACCACGAAGCATTCAAATTGAAAGCCTACAAGTAATTGAGTTCTGCATGATAAACTGGCGGCCATCTTGGAACCACTGGTTCAGATGCTTGCTGGCTCCAAGCACAGTCTGTTCGTTGTAAGGGAATGAAAGCGCGCAAGACGCGAGCAACAGCAGCGACACGAAATTTGTTATCATGGCGGACGACAACTGCGGTGAGCGTGACCATGACCTCTTCAACTCGGACGACCAGTTCGGGATTCCTGCTGCCTTCTATTCATTCATGGCCTGCGTTCTTCACGTATGGAATTTGTATCAAATTAACTAGCTATTCATTGGCTCGCATAGCCGCCAACCAAAGTCTACCGCAGATGGCGTAGCGTCTGAGCAATGGTCTCGTTTGTTTCTCTCGTACGCCAAACACCGGCGGCTCTTTTATCTTCGCGTTGAAGATGCCGAGACACCTGGCTCAGACTGGGACGAAGTGCTTCGCAGCCAAGCCATCAACCGTACGTATCAATGACACCTGCATTGGTGAACTACACCTTGACAGGTCGACTCTTGCCCGAATATCTGTCCTATTTGATCGACTACATGGTCGCTCACAATTTAGCCTACTACGATCCTCCCAAACAAACAAGATCGGTACTCCTTTACTGGCGGTTACCAGAGGAATGGGCCGAAACTCTGCACGATTGGGTAGCTGTCGATCTCTCTCATTGACATGCTCTGATTGACCTTGTAGACGTCATCTACAGGTCATATCAATACTATAATGACTTTCTATGAGATCACAGACCCTCCTGTACCTAGTCCTCTGACAGGAATACCCCTGACATTGCTCAAACAGGCCATCGCCATTCTCACAAAGACGGGCAGAGCACAGATTATCGGCGTAGCAGAAGGAGAGGGAGTGAGATTTTTTGCCAGATAGTGCAAGACTGACGTGATTCGGTTCTTACTCATGTCCTTCCATACAAATCGTTTGGATCATATCGTACATCTCAGTCCTCCAGGCTCTGTTGAGCAAGTATCACGACAGTTTCGTGATTTGGGATTCAAGTTAGTATGACTACAACGCCTCAAAGATTTCCTTATCGATTCCTCAGTGTCTTACCTGGAGGCACACACGCAGGTGGCGAAACAGCCAACGCTCTCGTCGTACGTCTGCTTTCTCCTCGTCTCCAACTCAAATAACATCTCCAGGTCTTCTCAGACACAGCCTACCTCGAACTAATCTCCTTCACCTCACCGCCACCCCCAACTTCTGATCATCGCTGGGCCTCAAAATCACCAGGCTGGATAGACTACGCTTTCCTCGGTAATGGCTCAACCACACCTCCCACACGAATCTCAGACATAATCAACTCTCGCTACTCAGGCCAAGGTCCATTATACATCCCCGAACAACCCGGCGGACGAACAAAACCCAATGGTCAGATTCTCAAATGGCTCATCACAGCTCCAGCAGAGAAAACCGCGGGCGTATTGCCATTCTTCTGCGGGGATATTACACCACGCGAACGGCGCGTTCCCAGCCAAGGTAATGATACAGAACATCCGTCTAGCGCTCAAGGCGTCGCATTTGTTAAAGTCCTAGTCCCTACCCATAATGATCTCATTCGAGTATCCAGTCAACTCGAGAGCGTCATCGGCTCTCCACCAATCAACTCGACGGGGGCGAAGGCAATCTGGAGACTTTACAACGATAGAACGCTACTGGAAGTTCAACTTCCGATCGATAAAGATGAGGAAGAGTTTGTTAATACAGCGGGACTAGGGATATACGAAGTAGGGATTCATGTTCGCAAGGGAACGAAATCGGGGAGTATTAAAACGCCCTATGCAAAGTTGACTTGGGTGGAGACTGATTAATGTTCGTGTAGTCCGTACGATCCAATCTCCGACAGCTGGAATAAACGAATAGGCATAAAAATCACCAGTACCAACCTCCAAATTACCCACAGACTGATCAATCATTGACTCCCTTCTGTACACCTCAGCCCTCGAAAACCCAAATCAGTCGAATCAAAGGTCAGTTCGCTCAGCACCTTGGGCAAGTCCTTCCCTCCAAGCAAAAGTGCAACGTCAGGATATCACATACAGTCCTCAACCTTAGGTTGCACTCAATTCGGGAACGATACAATCCTCCCAGAATTATAAACTCCTCCGTATGCGTTGAAACAGTCCCCAGGGGTGTATCCATGAATTCATTTGATTCATAAATCACATCAGTATCACTTCGACAAAATCACCTCCACTACTTCCGTTCCAATATTGGTTTTTTCATCTTCGGACAAGGAGATAATCATCTTTGGCATCATTCGAATATCTGGAACGTCTCGTCCTTTCCTTCTCGAGAATATCACCGTCAACGAAACACTTGAGGAGTATCGCAAAGTCCTAATGGCAAGTCAATCCACTGGCGTGGTTCGTAACGTATCGAGGAAAGATACCAACATCAAAATGCAGGAAAACCACACGTAGGGAAAGTCCGCTATCTGCGATACTAGCCTGAGGATCGGCATTGTCATATAGCAAAAGCCAGATTTCTTTCGCGGGATCGAGATTGAGATTTGGCCTCAAATGTTAAAAAGCTACTTCCTCGAGGTGCCATGTGCTTTTGTAGCTCTCTCGGACGTAGAGGATAATTGGTAGCCTATGGTTCATCAATGATCTGCTTACAAAAGAAAATCGGACGCACACTTTGCACTTGGTGCCTTCAGTAGACTCCGATGGCTGAAGACGAGAGGATTGCAAGTCTGAGGATCAATCTGAGGATCCAGCGTCAACGACGAAACAGGCTGAGAGTCCTGAAATAGTAATCCAGTTTTCGAGAAAATATCATCTGAGGATTGTTCCAATCTTCTTTCGCTTCTATCATCTTCCTAGTTACCTTTTGTTTGAGCAAGTCTCAGCAAGAAAATCCGATGATTCCAGCAGACCTTCTTCTTGATCTCTGTTTGCCATCTGAGCTCAGCACGTTCGTTCCAGAGTTAGACTAATTAAAATGATTGGAAAGAAGTGGCAACCTACCTGTATCAGATTCCCTCCATTTCACAACAAGCGTTCGTTTAGGATGCGGCAGCGCAAGGAGAAACATCAATTCCAACAAACGGTATAACGTCGGAAAGTTGGATCTAGGAAGATTTGATTAATTTGATTCGGCGTCCTCAAGCTTATCAGTATCAAAGAGGGACGACAATGACGGAAGGAATCCAAGCAGACTTTGATGACCTAATCCCGGAACCTCTTCGTTTCAAACTCATCTTGTTGTGAAACATGTTACATTAATAGGCAATGTCTCGGATAGTATACCTGTAACAAATGATTAATTATTCTGCGCAGTTCTGCGCACGTTTCAGCAATAGTGAAGAGCGACGAGGTTCTGAACCTAATAAAGGCAAAAACAAGGTTAGAGATCCATCAAATTACGAAGCGTTATCAAGCTATTTTTGACGCAATTTTGACGCCTTGGTAAAAATTACCTCGAGCTCTTTCCTGCTCTTTCTGTAAAAAAATAAGGAACTAGACCGTCACGGTTCGGTACTACAAACTCTTGTTTGAGCTCGGGCCGACGAAGAACCTCAGCATATTCCGAGTGGTCCATAAAATTGACCTCTCCGCGAACATCAGAAACTGTCCATCCGAGTCCTCTCAGTATCTACCTCGCGGTTCCAAATTACGACTCGGAGAATTCGAATGCGCCTTGCTTTGTCTTTGAGTTCCTTGGAAAAGGCCTAGGAGGAATGAATAAGCACATAAATCCGGTTTTGATTTGGAATGCAGAGTTTACTCGAGAATGATGAGAATCAGATAGCTCTTAAGCTTGCCGACGGCTCAGTGCCCCGGACCATTGGCTTTGATTCTCAGGTAAGAGGCCTCAGGCTCTTTGTCGCGAGACGGCGGTTTTTTCCGAAGATTCTTGATGTACCAGTCTTGCAGAGAACGCGCGCAGTTTTTCAGGTGAAGGTGACACTGTCGTTTTGGTGGGAATTCGAAGCAATCAGAGGGCGCTAAGATACCATCAGAAAGTCTATTCCTAAAGGCATTTACGTAAGCGGGGGTAAACTATCGACAATTAAGTTGAAGAAACTACATAACAATATATACAGGCAGAACTGCAGGTAAAGCTTTTTGAGTAGTCCATTAGGGAGTAATTTGCATCGTCATTCAGACGAGAAAAGTTGAAAACAACTCTTCGTCTGATAACGTGCCCATAAATTGATCAGCGTTAAAAGGCGTCTGTGTGTCTGTGAACCCAAGCTCCAGATCCTGTAAAGTGGCTGCCACTGGGTCGTATGACTGTATTGGATCGTTGGGTAAGTTGTAGAGGGAATGAGACTGCTGTAGTGGTAGGGTAGACCAGGGATCCATAGCCTCATTCATCACTTGACTCTGAGACTGAGGCTGGGAGTACGGCGGGGGTGTAAAATCCGATTGTTGTTGTTGCGACGCCACTGCCTGACCAGCACCGTACGGATCAGGCCAAGGCGATTGGGAGTGGGTCTGCGAACTCGAAGAAGGATTTTCGCCGTTCCAATTAGCCAATGATGAAGCGACCGCGGCGAAGGGGGAAACTTGCAGAGCAGGGAAATCGAGGTTGGTACAGGGTGAAGGTGGCGTCACGACATAATCTGGGGGCGCGAAATCTTCTGGGTTGCCTAATGTGGGGTATGACTGGGTCGAAGAGTCAGTCGTGAAACCAACGGGAATTATGAGTCAGACTTACTGCAGCGTCGTAGGGCCACTGCGAAGGGAATTGCCAACCTTCAGTAATCGATTTGGAACGCCTGAATTCCATTCTGGAGGCAGGTTCGTATGAGAGAGGAACTGAACCGTTGAAGAGATGAGGGGCAGATGTTGATCGACGATGTGCAGCTTTGACAGCTTTGAGAAATTCTTCTTCCGACAGACTAAAGTTAAAGTCCAAATTTGAAGCCGAGGTGGCTGCAGTGTCCGGGAGAGCAAGAGTAGATGAAGTCGGTGTTGCTGAGTATTCGGAGGGAGTGGAGGAATCACGGCCGGACTTTTGACGACGAGCAATCTGAGTTCGTCTGAGTGTCGGTCCAGTCG